>PVJX010001603.1:35000-155293 GCA_004027295.1 Dolichotis patagonum | reverse complement strand
TTGTATTGACTGATTTTATTTAAATCTGTTGTGATGGATAGCATCAAGTCTAAGAGCATAGGCAACTACACTGAAGATGACAAGATTCACTAAGATACCCACTCTGGTTTGATTATTACTTGCTTTTGAAGTCTTATAATGTCTCCAATGCTTTGTTTTTATTAATGTTGTTATATACTGCTGAGACACCATGGTAACCTTTGTAGATCACCTTGTATTGCGGTTTTATGTGACTTTTCTGCCTCATGCTTTTCTAGGAATTGTTTTATCTTGTTTTGTTTTGTTTTTCCTGCTAATACAGAAATGATAGATATACATGTAGAGACTCACGCATGTGTAGAGCTTATAAACAGTTTACGAGAACCAACTATATAACACATGTTGAAATAAACAACTACTTTGAAGAAAAAGAGACACTTTAATACCCAGTGCTGATTCCATAATGTCATGATGTGAAGTCCAGCAAAACTATCACTTTTTGTTCAAAGTGATCTTAGCTTGCTTTGCCTTGTTTAAGTTCAACACACATGAAGGTATGGACAGCTGTTTTGAGGAGAATGCAAGACACTATGACAGCCATTCATGGCTTCCCTAATGTATGGTCTTGAAGACCTGTAATGCCCTCCTCGTCCTGCTCAGATCAATTCCATACTAGGTTGTTTCATGTGAATTCCCTATATGTGACAATATGGACAACTATTTGGAAGAAAACAAGAGGCAATATGATAGAGAGTGAATATCTCCAATTGTCTAGCTTTGAAATTTATGTCTAACATTGCTTTCTTGTGATATGCTTTGCTCTGTTTCGTTGTGTTCAATTTTACCCTGTTGATATAATTGCATGTATATTTGAGTGGGTAAGATGGATGACCATATTGTTGTTTTTGTCAGATCGTGGAGCAGAACTGTTAACAGTCTCACTGTTTGAATGTCTACTTTACATGTTTTAACTTTGTAATTTGAACAACTATTTCCAAGAAGTCACTATGTAATTAGTCAAGTAATAATTTCTTAGGTTTTACTGTTGTTGTACTTTTCCTTTTTTCCTTGGAATACTGTATGGTTGCTACCCTTTATTCTGTTTTATTTTGTTTTGTTTTTTCCTCTTTACATAAAATTATTAAAAAAAAAAAAGAACAAGTAACAAACAGAAAGAAGCTGTGTATCGATCACTGAAAGAAATGGTATTATCCAGAGATGCCTGGAAGCCAAGCCAGTTACGGCACGTTCCAGGGTATTGGGAGAAGGCCTCTGCCCTCCCCTATAAAAACAGCTGGGGACAAAGGCCCCCAGAGATCTTTCTGGAGTCCCCTGCCCTGATTCTTTCTTTTCAGGGTAGTTATTTGTCTTCTTTTTCTCTCCTTTCCTTTTACTCTTTAAAAGTAAAGTGTCTTCCTTTTGTTAATCTTTGTCCCTTTGGTTTTTTTTATTGGGGATGAGTTCACCATCTTGGTGGGCACCTTGGACAGCAGAACACATGTGTACATCCCCCAGATGCCAAATCTTTGGTTCGCTGACCCGGAGATAGATGCGACACATGCTTCTACCACCAATGCTTCAAGTGGTGGAAATGTGTAAACAATATACACACAAGAAAATCTCTCTGACATTTGCGTGGCATGTCTGCTTCTTAGATATGATACCAAACCTGTAAGCAACAAAAGATAAAAAGGGATAGAATTATCAAATTAAAATAACTTGCTTCAAAGGACATTAAGATAGCAAAAATAATAGCCCTCATAATAGAAGAAAATTCTGTAAAGGATTTGAGTCCAGAAAAGATAAAGAATACATAATTCCAGATTAGCAATTAAAATATAAGTAACCTCATTTTAAAAATAGGCAAATGATTTGATAATAAATTTATCCAGAGCAGATATGTAAGTGGCATTATACACATGAAAATAAACCATTATTAGTCATCGAGGAAATGCTACTCAAAAGCACAATGAGATATGATATTACATTATAGCTATAATAAGAATATAAAGTAGTTATGAAAAATATCAAAAGCATTAGCAAGTTTGTAGGGAAGTTGGAACCCCAGGAAAAATGATACATACACTTTGGAAAAGAGTAGCAGTTCTGTAAATGTTTAGCCAGAGTTAACATCTGAGCCAGAACTATCTATCCAAGAGAATGAAAACATATGTCCATGTATAAAAATTTAAACACAAATGCTCATAGTAACATTGTTCATAATATTTAAAATAATCTAAATGTTCATTAACCAATAAATGGATTAACAAAATTATATTTCTCTACAGTTTTCATCAATGGAGAGAAAATAAGGAAACATGCTATTAAATGAAAGAACCTGGTAAACATGATGTTAAATGACATAAGCTAGTTATGGGATATTAAACACAGCATGCAATTCCCATAATGGGAAAATCCACACGGGATGAAGGTATATTAGTAATGACCAAAAGTTGGAAAAGGAGGAATTACCGAGTGCTTGCCAATGCATTTGAAGTGTTTTTGAAAGATGGTGCATTCTAAAATAAGTTGTTGAGAACAATCACCACAATGAAGTATATATCAAAGAAAGTTATTATTTTTTTTTTAAAGTAGTTGTGAATAATAAGAGAAGCATGCCCTACTGTAGCTGGTATCTGGAGGATTTTCAATTGTTAACAGACCTTCTCTGAAAGCATTTTGTTTTATTATCGCTTTGAAATAGGATTTTTAAGACTATGGATCAGGAAACAAGTTATGCCCTCTCCCATGTCAGGACCTTGATCCAAAGTAATGTTGCTCAGTGATCAACACTCAAAAGTTCACAATTATTAACAAAACAACTTCTTCAAAAATAACTTGCATAGATAACTCAATTGATGAGATTTTTAAAAAATTAATCATGTATGTTCTTAAAATACTTATGATACATAAACCTTGATTCACTAGTGACAATTAGTCTGGAGCAGGAAGAAATATTTTTATTGAAAGTGTAGAAGATTTCAAAGTCATGGAAAAAAGGAGATTAGTTAATTTTTTAAAAAATAGCATTTAAATAAGTACTTCAAAAATATGTATAGACAATATTTAGAGAAGAAAGTAACAGGTTTGTATGTCCCACTAGAGGATAGTATCTGCATGACGTATCAGACTTTATTTCATCTCTAGGAATAAGAAGGATGTACTATGAATACAGTAGAGACTTTACCAAATAATGTAGTTTTAACTAAATCTTTGAACAGTATGTACTTTATTCCTGACTTCAAAGTTAAAATTTTATTATTTTATTGGTATTCCACTGGTTTATTCTGCCAAGAAAAATTATACATAGATGTATTAGTTGATTATAATTCTCAATTTTTGTTGTTTTATTTACCGCTAAAAACGCTAATCAACATCCCAGTTTTGTATCCTGAATCTCTGTCTCTCTGTGTATCTCTGTCTGTCTGTCTCTCTCACTGTCCTTTCTCTCTGATGTTAGGGATTGAGCCCAAGGTCATTGCACTGAGCTACATCCATGGTCCTTTTGAGACCGGGTCTGTGTTAAGTTTTCCAAGCTAGACTTGAACTCGCAATCCTGCTTCCTTCACCCAGAGTGCTGGGGACAGCACACCAGGGCTCTATGTTTCCCTTCGATGGGAGATTTCATCTTTATCTGTAGTCTGCTGATCGCTTTCAGTGGATAGATTACTGGGTACCTACCCTTAGCCTACTCTTGCTCCTCTCTATGGAGCAGTTCTCATTACCCATTCACAACGCATGTGAAGTAGACTACGTCTTCCTGAATCATCTAATCCAGTAACCTAAAAGCAACCCTGGGTGGTATCATTTCTCATGCTCTCTCATTGTACACAGTCAGAAAAACACAAATATTCTTCTTATAATATTTTAGGAATTGCCGTCTCAATTTAGTTGAGAAGATCATCACTTTTGCTCGGATGATAGCAGAATATTTTATCACATCTTGCCCTTTCTTGTCACTTTCTGCTCTGTTGCCAGAATCCCTCTGGCAAAAAATAGTCATGTTCCTTCCCTGCTTAAAATACCAGGCAATTCAAAAATCTGTAGCAAGACCTCCACTGTCCTTTATGAGTTTGTCTTTACTTACTTGTCTAGTGTGGTCTGCTGTTCTTCAATAGTTTTCTCATTAGCAAGTTAGTTCTTTAAAAGATCTTTTACCTTCTTCCAAAATATCGGTATCCTGCCCCCATATCTTCTCTGTGACCTTCTTGCCAGTCATAGATTAACACAGTAAATATTCCCTCCCCAAGCTGGATCACCTCTGAGTGTTCTACACATGATATTCTGTCAGACACCAAGCAGATAGGGGCCATGTATGAATCTCTGTACATACAGTCTCATCAATAGCATAAAAGACACAGTGAGTCAGTCACTAGTTCCTGAAATCATTGTTGGGAGTAACACACAGAGAGAATCCTCACATTTCATTTTCCACACCAGGTTTGTGGCTACACCTAACTTCAAAGCAGGCACAACAGTGTCATCCTACTCTGCATCTGAAAGGCACAGAGCTGGGCTTTATAGTTTTAAAGCAAAACTAATAATATTATACTTTTATACTACAGTCATTCTTTGATTTGTTGTAGGCATCACTTTAATGGGAAACATTTTGTCCATTTGAGTTTGTTTGTGTGTTTTTCTCAGGGCATGCGTCAAACAACTGCAGTTGTGAACATTTTTTGTTTGCTTTGTTCTGCATGTTCTCCTTTAATTGGACTCCATGATGATAGGGGCTGTGCTTTGTTTGCATATTTCCAGTTCATGTTTATATAATTATTATGGAGCAGCTATATTCATGTGTACTGAATGAAGAATGAGTTATGAGATTAAATCAGTTTTTGGAGAACCAGATATATAAAAAAGACTGTCTTACCAAGATGAACTTTCAGAAAAGTGCTCCACTTTATCTAAAGATCAAATGACCTAAATGAAACCTAAATAAATCATATGTCACATACTATATCTAGAAATAATTAAGGCTTTACGTATTCTTATTAACCTTCTATAATATATACTGTTCACTGAAGACTCTGTATCTTGCTCTATTGTACAATAGTAATATGAAGAAAAACTAATTTTGTGGAACCTAAAACTTATACAAGATTATGAAACCAATTATCTCAATACAATATTAAAATTTTGTCTAGCATATTTGTCACTAGAAAGATAGATGAAGACCTAAGGAATTATTTTTATTTATATGATAGAATTATAATGTATAGAAAAGAATAAAAAATCTATTATTAATCACATGCAAAATTTTTACTAACACATAAGAGAGGTAAGTAGATAGATAGATATTAATCTTTAGCACAAAAGAGAGTTTTCTACCTGTTTAAAGGAGATACTTATGGAACAAATACTAGCTGAGCTCAACCTAGCTATTTACAGGAGTGCAGCAATGATCCTTTGAGAATCAGGAATCTCCACTCAAAGACCCCTAGAACTTGTATCCATGTCTACTACTTGGCATGGATGCCTCCCAGGGCAGAAGGATGGCTTCCTAGGACGGGTGGCTGACTTCCCATGTGTCATTTTCTTACTGAATTTCACAGTAGATGAGATTATTACACATTGTATAACCTTCAGAACATACTGTGTTTTGAAAGTCTGAGTCAAATTCTGATTGTTCAGAATTGACGATTCATCTGAAAAAAATGTTAATACCCTTTTTCAAGAACAATACAGTAACTGTTTCAGTGATTCTTTTCTTCTCCAGGATTTGTAAACCTGATCTCATTGCATGCTCATTGAGGTATTAATTTTATCTTTACAGACACAGAGACTAAAATCTTAGAGATTGTAGATAAACATAAAAATTATTTTATGTATTTATTTTTGTGTTAGCACAATGCTTACATTGCATAATGATCACTTACAAGGACTTCTGCTATGGGAGCCTGCAGTACTACATCATTTTGTGTATTCTCATGACATTTGCAGATGGTGCCTTAAACGATGTCTCATAGCTGAACAAGGTATTTAATTTTCACGTCATTTAAGTCTCTGGTGCTTCAAAACACTCAGTTTGGAGATAATACCCTGGCAAATGACTTGACATATCAGCCAAGTCATGAATTAATCTATTATGTTTGATTAGCACGGTGCTCAAGGAAACAAATTTTAGTGAGCCGAGGATGGGGGAGGGTGTTCCCCATCTCAATACCACCATTTCCTGTCAGCACTCTTCCTGTACATCACCTTATTTGCTCGGCATTTGCAGCTCTTTCCGTTAGTTACATTTCCTCACACAGACACAGTCCACAGTGTTCCTGCCCACATACCCTCCTGGTTTCCCCTCATTGTGCACAGTTTCTCCTTGTTTGACTGATTTCATTGATGGCGTCCATAATCATCTCAACTTTTCCCTAAGAAATTCCCTTTCTCACAAACTATGCTAATGAGAACACGGGCTTGACCTCTTTTGTACGTTGTATTGTGATTTTAATAGAACATGTTTTGTTGAAAGACAAAGAAAACCAAGCTCGCAATATGGAATTTCAGATTGTCAGACTAATATGAAGTGTTTTGAGGAATACTGAACTTTTATACTTTCTCTAATGCTAACTTCTGGGTTCCAGTTCCATAATTTTAAAAAGTCGGTAAATATTTAGTCTCACCACTATCTGCTGTCTGTTAGGTTACTTTCTTGTATTAATTGAATCATTGACATTATTTGCTCCAGTCTTATTTGAAAAAAGACCTGCCTGATATGTATTTTATTTTCATATTTATACTATTGGAAGAATTACTGCATTATTTTTGCTTCTTCAAAACTTTGACCAGTTGTCAAGGAAGTTGTTCATTTAAATAATGTATTTTAAAAATAAATCATTTGATTAATAATTTATGAGTTATAACAGGCACACTTAAACTTGTTAGCAAGATTCTAAAATTTTCTTGCAAATTTTTATTCTATGGATAAATTCCACCAATTAGATTGAAAAGATTAGGGAATATTTACCAATCTGTGATTTCTTTTTGTTTGTTTTATTCTATGTACAGTAAAGAGTAGAATAGCTATTTTATTCTAGCTAGTTTAAGGGAGTTTCTTTGGAAAACTTGCATAATATATGAAAGATATAGGTTCCATGCCAAGGAATAACCATATCACAATGAAAACATTAGCCTTTCTGTCAGTTTTCAACTTTTTAATCTTTTAGAATTTAGATCAAATTCTCAGCTTGCGTTGACAGTTCCTACATAATCCCTCCAAATTCTGGGAGCTTTACACATTATCATTTTAGCATTTAATGGAATATAACTACCACAATGCAGACACAAATCCCAAATGCCTATAATTAAAAACAGTAGAGAAAAAACAGTAATGAATAAACCATTTTTAAAGGAATGTATGTTCATACTCAAGACTAACAAAGTTAGTGGATAAATTCTTTAAAATGTAATAAAATTCTGTTTAACATGCATTTCTTCAAAATTTCTCTCATTTACTTACAGTATTTACTTTCAAGGATATTTGTATGGGAAATATTTACTCTACTTGTAATCATTTATTTAACTAAGAAAAAAGATGTTTGTAAAAAAAATGAGTGTGTAGGAGCTAAATAAAGTTTCCACATTTTGGTCACTCTATTGAGAAAGGTAATTTTAAAAATTCAACTGACACTATTAATAGCTTTAAACTTTTCTAAAATAATCTACAGATTATTAATGCATTATTTCACATCAAAAGGGCTTGATTCATCAGAAAATCATGAGATTATCAGTACCAGAAATCTTTGCTAACCAAAAAAATTAGTGTCATTATTTTGTAATATTAACATTGATTGAATTTGTGATGTCCTAGGTTTTAGCATTAAGAAAGGGTGTGTAGTAAAGAGCACTTTTGACCAATAAAATCAATATTCTTTCCATATCTGAACCACATTTGCCTACATCCAAAAGAGAGAATTTACTCTTACAAATTATGATTTAGGTGACTTAATAAGGTATGAATAAGGTTTTTCCTCTGCAGTGGAAATGTAGGGGTTATTCCATTCTATATCTAATTTGTTTTGTCTGTGTTTCAATACATCAGTTTAAAAATCCTCACAACAATATTCTATAATTTTTTATTACATTTTTAAGATGCTTAGGGAAAACTTTATGAGATGTGTATATTATAGTATTTGAACAAAATTATTTTTTTATCAGTGTATATTCTAAAGTTTTTTCTTATGCATGATACTTAAATGATTCCTTTTTTTGTATTTTTTAATTTTAAAAAGCAAAACAGAAAAAAGGGTAGAAATAATACAGAATTCTTGATCACGGTGTTCTGAACATGTATTTGAATTAACAAAGTAAGAAATAGACATTGAATTCAGAAAATTATATATACTTAATGTATATAAACATGCATACATGTACAGACAAATTTAAGCCTTATAATGCAACATAATTATTCTTTTGGGGGAGATTGTGTATGTGTGTCTATGCCTGTGGATGCGTGTGTGTATATACCCAGGATCACACTTAGGATCCGGCTTATGCCAGGCAAGTGCTCTACTGTTGAGCTAGATCTCCTGTTTTAAACTTTTCTTAAATCATCTTTATCTTTAGGAAAGAAATATATGTTATATGATATCATATAGTCAAATGGAGATAATTATAACATGTTATAAAATACAGTAGTATTTTATATAATATAGTATACTCCTAAACATTACAATATAATGTTAATAATATTGTATATCTTCAAAAAAAATTCTCTGCCTAAAGTCTAACATTGAATTATATTGTTTTTAAAAACATGCAGTCACCTTGTTTTCAGCCAGAACCACCATCTTCCAGTAATTTGCCAAAATGAGGAACACAGAGGGAAAGAGGAGGGGAACCCGGTATATGCTATGTTCTCTAGGCCTTTTAGAAAACATGGGATTTTTCCTTTGGCCAAGTACATGCGAATCTACGAAAAGGGTGATATTGTAGACATCAAGGGAATGGGTACTGTACAAAAAGGAATGTCACAGAAATGTCACCACGGCAAAACAGGAAGAGTCTATCATGTTACCCAGCGTGCTGTTGGCATTGTTGTAAACAAGCAAGATAAGGGCAAGAGACTTGCCAAGAGGATTAATGTGCATATTGAACTTATTAAACACTCAAAGAGTCGCGATAGCTTCCTGAAACGTATCAAGGAAAATGATCAGATAAAAAAAGGAAGCCAAAGAGAAGGGTACCTGGGTTCAACAAAAGCACCAGCCCGCCCCGCCCAGAGAAGCGCACTTTGTGAGGACCAATGGGAAGGAGCCTGAGTTGCTGGAACTGGTTCCCTATCAGTCCACGGCATCAGCTGGGGCGGGAGCTCTGCCATTCAGCACCTGATTGGAGGCTAAGTGTTCTGGGCCCTACTTAGGAATGAAAAACCATCCTGTGTTATAAGGCTGGTTTTCTTAATTGGCGTCTACTTCAGGAACAAATATTAGGAGCAGATTTTCATTCTACCAAGTTAACTGTGTCAGGTCTTCACTCTGCAGTGTTCTTCTTGCTGAATGATACTGCTGAGGTATGCTGTAGGTGTATCCCAAATGTCCACATATTTATGAAATATTTATATAGCCTTGAAGATCACCATGGGGAAGAGACGTGTCAATATAAAATGGAGGTCACTTCAGTTAAATAAATGGAAGTTCATTTCAGTTAAGTAAATTGTTTAAAGCACCTATTGTGAGTTATGTTCCAGTTCTGAACTGCTTTGACCATTTCATGAAGCACTTGGACAATAATCCGTGAACTCTAGAGATTTTTGTTTAATGTCTCATGGTCACAGTTTTAGAGGCCAGGAAGTCCTAGAACACAGTGTTGGCAGGTTTGGTGTCTGGAGAAGTCCCAGTCCCCTACTTCAGAGATGCCTGTTGCTACCCGTCGGAGGGCGCATGCCCTATCTGCATGTGGTCAGAGGAGGGAAGAGCTGAGAGTTTGGACTGGGCCCTGCTCTTTCCCAAGCTCTTTTTTTTTCTTTTTACAGGGAACTAAGAATCAGATTATATACAGCGTGTTGTCACTCTAACATCCTCACTACTGGGACATGCTTGAAGTCTGCTTCATTCCATATTTTACCATGCTTTGTTGCTATCCCTCAGGCTATACACTGTGTTTTTCTATTTGTGTTTGAGTAGTATTCTGTCCAACACTGGGCTCATCTTTTTATTCCCAAGTAGTGAATGCTATGGGTGAAGAGAAGGTCCTCAATGGTCACCTCAAATTTTTTCTAATGAACTATGATGGGAAATAGGTACAGTATTACAGTATTGCAATTTGGCAAATCCAGATTTGCATCTCAGTGAGTGCTTAACATAGCTGGTAGTTACTAACTATCCGTAAGAGTTCACATTCTAGTAGTAGAGCATTGGATTTATTATTGGGCTGGGCATGATGGTGGCATGCCTGTAATCCTAGCACCCTGGAGGGCTGAGGCAGCAGGACTACAAGTCAAAGCCTAGCCTTGGGGACTTGATGACCAGGTATTAGACCATTTCTTGAAATATAGAATAAGGAGGCTGGGATTTAGCTCAGTGGTTTAAGTGCTTGCCTGGCAATCATGAGGTTGTGAGTTCAATCCCCAGTACCAAAAAGAAAAAAAAAAAAATATATATATATATATATATGTATGTGTGTGTGTGTGTGTGTGTGTGTGTGTGTAAAGGCCCTGGATTCAACCCCCAGTACTACAAAAATGAAAATATGATTACCATCAAATTTATCTTCCAGTTGCAAAAGCAAGATTTTCCTTGCCACAGAGCAGTGAAGGCTCTGGTTATTCTGCTCATGAAGTTGCTTAACCTGAAGCCCAGTTGTCTTTCTTGGAAGTGGATTAGTGGTGATTAAATGGAAATACTGAGAAGCACAACGGAAGTGTCACTGGCAGTGACTCAGCTTTTCCTTACCTACCAGCTGACCTCGGTAGTCTTCCCCCACAACTGCTTAAGAGTGTTTTATTTTTTTATTGTTTTTTTGAGGAAGGGTTTCACTATGTAGCTCACTGACCTTAAACTCCTGCCTCAGCCTCCTGAGTGCTATGATTATTGGTGTGCACCACCACACCCCGCTTAAAAGTATTTCTGAAGTTCACGGATCATCCCTCCAACTAGTTTTTAAACAGGATTGCCATCTCCTGTACTTTAGGATTAGTTTCTTTGGGTTTGCTTTTTAATCTTCTCTGCATATGATAAAGTAGCACTTTAATATTGGTATTCCCACCCAAACAAAACATGCAGTCAGATTTGCATTTCAGAAATACATATTCCTTATTGCTACTCATTGTTCATGAATTCAGTTTAACTACAAAGATAAAAGTCATCCCAACTGTTTATGTGTGACATTCGAAGCTCTATACAGTTCATATGCAATTTTGTTAGAAAATACCTCACTCTGTCCTCATACAATATATAACCCTTGTTTCACTGTAAAGCTGTATCTCATTCCAGTATCCATTCTCAAAATGCCCACAGCTGGATTTTTACATTTGTAGATTTTATTTATCTCTTAAACAAGCAGTGTAAATGCCATTTTGCAGTGAAGTTTTCCCATAATGTACTTGGAGACATGTTTTCCCACATACTTCTTTACTTCTAAAGGACATTTTTTGCCTTTCATTATCCTCATTACTGTTTTATTTTTGTTTGAATTGTTTCCTTTTTAGTCATTAATTTATTTAAGCAAAAGCAGTATCAGAGCATGAGGAACCTAACATTTTTCACAATGCTGTGTCCATAGGTGCTCAATAAATTACTTACTGAAGTAAGGGTAAGGATCAGAAATATGACCACAGTGATAACACTAATAATTGCTAAGAAAAGAGAGTAACTTATAAGGGCAAAAACTGGGTTTAACACTTTATATTTTCCAATGAAAAATTGAAATTTATCGAGGATAAGAAGCAGCTTCCTTGAATCTAAGTATTTGAATGTATATTTCTCTGCATTATCACAAAATAATTTTAAACATGATCAATAAAATAACAAAAATTCATTTCTCAGAAGGACAAAAATATTATAACAGTGTTTGCTACTTCGCTGATAGCTGAAAACCCTAAGTATTCTCCACTTTTTCACAGTTTGGGTGGATTTGAAAAGCAATTTATATCTTTAAAGAAAGGATCATCAATTTACGATGCTGTTCACAACCACAAAACCTGAGAAGGCAAAGGGAATGCCATTAAATACCACTGAAGCTTAGAAAAAGTGTTTCCAAACCTCATTCATTTCCTCTGTCAGTAAGGAAATATTGTGTTCAGACAATAAGAAAAGAAACTAGTAGGAAAAATTGCTGCAAATTCTGTTTGTGTTGATCCTTCGAGTTCAAACGTTTCATTTCATGGACTGCCGCTGTTAAGAGGAGAGCTGGGGGTGCTGGGTTATTCATTTCTATAATTAAAGAGATACCCAGACATTGAAATATAATGCCCTTCTCTCTGACTGACAGCTGCTATGATTGGATCTTCACAATGGACCACATGGAAGATGAATTCAGGTAATCTCCAGGATTTTTTCCCCTTCTTTCTCTTAGAAATGCCTCAAATTGACACTAATTTGATAGTTGAAATCCCAAAACACCTTGGATACTGAGAATGGAATGTAAAGAAATTCTCCTTGGTGTCAGTCAGTAACTTCCTTTTCTGCAGGTTACACAGAGCGATTGACAGGAAGAGAAGGTCTGCTCACTGCTGCAACTGAGTTGAACTGAAAACTGGACTAAGCAGATGTCTGCTTAGAGTATCATCCTCCCCCATTATGATACCTGTGATGACAAAACATAGAGATAGGAGTGGGGAAAAGATAGACACCTTTAGCTGTCATTATCAAAGTCAGAGGGCAAAATAGTAATACCCAACCGACAGTCAAACAGGTCTCACTAAGCATGGTTTGCTTTCCTTTTAGTTCACTCAACAGAAATTCGAAGAATAGACATGAAAACACATAAGACCCTCATCCTAGTCTGTATTCTCTTTGCCCCAGGACTTCTCCAGGAAACATGGCATTCCCAACTCTTTATCCTATGCACGCTGGAGTAAATACAAGTTAAAGAAAGTGAAAAAGCAAGAAATGAATTCTGCTTTAAAGACAACAGAATTCTCCAGGCAAAACACCTATTTACAAGGTTTTAGTGAATTGGATAGGTGGCCAGAAAAAGCCCACATGTGCTAACTGTAGGTTCCAGGGCAGCACCCTTAGATGGAACACAGAAAATACTTACAGCACAATTTGCACAGCAGGTATCAGTGAAGGAGCCTTGGTCCTGCTCTGTGAATCCACTACGCCAGGACTGCAACTTGGCTTTCTATTTCTTCACCGTTCCTGCACACTTCTATCATTATCTCAAACAACTTACACAAGGTATGCCTCAGGGAATTCCTATTCAGTCTCAATAGAGCTATGTCTTCACCTAGGGGTAAAAATCAGAGCAAAAATCAAACATTACCATTCACTATATCCAGTAAATTATAAGGCAGTTTATTCAAAAATAGCATTTCCAAAGGCTAGAAAAGTAAATATATCACAGTAGTAGTAATTTAAAATTCCAATTAATTCAGTGAGTGGTATGTAGGAGCCTTAAAAGAGAAAAACTGAGTCCCATATGCTTTGAAATATAAACGACATGTGTTAGTCACTGCTTTTACCTCCAAATCCACTAAACTTCCTAGTACAGATCTAGCATTCAAATGTTTGTTGAACTAATGATGCTCTGAGTTGAATGTGTTTCCCAAAGTCCATGTGCTGGAAATGTGATTCCCATGGAACCACGTTTGCAGGTGTGGCTTCATCAAAGGTGATTAGACCATAAGGGCGCTGCCCTCATTAATAGATTCATGCTGTTATCGCAGTCATTTTGAAAGTGTGTTTCTTAGAAAAAGCTATGCTTTCCATTGCTCCTGTTGTCCTACTCTCTTGTCCTTCTGGTGTCTTCCATGTGATGAGACAACACAATGACCCCGCCAGAGGCTAACACCTTGATCTTGGACATCCCAGTCTCTAGAACTCAGAGAAATAAATTTCCTTTATTTAGAACTTATCCAGTGTGTACTCTTCTGTTACAGTAATTAAAAAAAAAAGTAGAAGAAATGAATAAAAATATGAAGGATGCTGGTCCATATCCCAGATGTTGTTCTGGGCTCAGATGATTCAGAACAGTCCAGCAGTAGAATAAAAATAGAGTAAGTTGTATTTTCTAATTGATTTTTTTCACAAAATTCAAGTAAAGAATTATTTAATTAGCAGCAATATTGCAAGTTGTTAAAAATCCATGTTTGGCTAATATCTTATTGTTATGGTTTATATATTGTGTTAACTTGAGAAGTTTGAAAGTTAAACTAAGATATTCAGCAGGGAGTCAAGGTTCTTACTCTAAAAATACCCTCATCCGTGTGCAGGGAGGTGGTATGAGTGCTACACTCACCTTGAAGAGTGGGTAGCCTGCATATACTCTAAGGAAGGAAAAGAGGCTTGCTTTTCCTACTTTTTGTGCTGGCTGCTGCCTCGAAGTGTTTCCCTGGTGCCATGCCACCCTGCCCTGGAGCCAGCTGATTATGGACTGAAACCTCCACAAACTGTAAGGTAAATCAACCTTTCCTTTTCTAACTTTGGGTGTTGGGTATTCTGTCTCAGCAATGAGAGAAAACTAACTGAGACACTTACCCTTTTTAAAACCTCTTCTATCTGACCCAAATATCTATTATCTTTTATTGGAATAATTTTGTTACAATTTTAAAGACTGAGGCTATATATATTATACATTATATGATGTATACTAATATGTCTATATTTATATCTGTATTGCAGATACCACCTAGACATTGTTTAATTTAACCAACAAATATGTATTGAGCATATATCTCAAGCAGGCTATGTGTTGCTATCTATGTAAAGAAGTAAATCATAACTCCTGGCCTCAGAGTGCATACAATTAGGGGATTGAGGAATGGGAGTGATCCTACATCAAATTCCATTTTATGAGACAGAAAATGTGTGTCAACAGCTATTAAACAAAAACTGAAAAAAAAATGAGAACAACCACCTTTGTCCCCTGCTTCACATAAAAATAATCTGCTCATTAATTATTATTGAAAAAGTCATGATAGTTTTTGTGTTCAAAATCATTCCAAAAATTATCAAATACTGCAAAAAATGCAGTCTGCAATACAGAAAACTTTCTGTTATGATAGCCTATGGGCAAAAACTATTTTTGTGTTCTGTTTCAACGTTGCTCCAAAATACGAGGTTTTATTTGCAAAAACTGGTCTGCAATGAGGTCATGGAATTTTGACTAGATTTTATTAATATTAGGCATTCTGCCCCCGGGAAGATAATGCAAAAGGTAAATTTCCCTACCCTTTATTGAATGACTCACTTTGTTTCTCTTCTCTATCATCACTTTTACTTGCAGGAACGGTGTAAAACTCCAAATTGCTTGGACTTAATAATCCCTCACTCACTGACTGCTGAAACTAAAGAAATTTACCTTAGATATTCTTTATTTACGTAAGTTCAGAACAATTCTTTGACAAGTTTCCATCTCTTGATGATGTGCAATTCAATCACACTCTTTATTTTGATGAACTAAAATTTAGGTCCAACTGAAGCATGGAAGTTACCTCTGATTTCAGCAATTTCTGTAAACTAGCAAATAGGAAAAGAAAACCAAAATCCAGTCAGCTAAATTCTGTGCCTAGGAGTATATATGATTCCACAAAAGGACCTTAAGTACATGTTTCCCAAGTGAAGGGCATTGCTAACACGAATCTGGGATACTTACTAGAAGTTAGGAAGGGGAAGGAAAACTAGAATGTGATATAGAAAGAGAAACAACATATGACAAGTAGTAATTAGTCGCATTTACATGTGAGACAAGGGAGGAGAGGATATACTACACTCTGGGCACTCAAAGAAATGATATGTAGCTGAAGTGTAAAATATACCTAGTAGTAGATGGTGGTAGAATGAACAGGCAGTTAGACAGATGAAGACAGAAGATGTGTTCTTCAGGGAGGAAGGTAGAAGGGTAATCAGACTGGATGAACTGTGGAGAATGCTATAAAAAGTTGCTATGAAACTTCCACTTGCCTTGAAACCAGTGATCCCTGAATAATACTGAACCAATGCCTCTGATTTATGATTGAGAGCGGCCATTGCAATTCTAGTGGGGAGGAAAGGGGAGCTGTGTGAAGACGCTGGAGCCATGGGGAGGAGGAACCAGGAGGTTCCTTAGTTTTACCTAAGATGGCCTGGAAAGAACCAAAAGTTACCAAACATGGAGAGGATAGAGAGATAAAAAACAAGGGAGGGGGGGATCCAGTATATTTTCAGGAAGAATGTTAGATTTTATCAACTTTAGGATTCCTTTGTTAGAGTGTGTCTAAGTTTAAACAAAAGTGTGGTATCCCATGAATTCTGGGGTACCTATTTCCCAATGAGCAAGGTATAAAGCTCTTAAAGCAGGTTAGATATGAAAACAAAAAGCTGCATGAAAGGGAGACAAACTGCCAATTAAACACAACCCAATTAAAAAAATATACAATTATTGTTTTACCATGTTTTTTATTGTACATGAATTTATATGCTCCTTTTTGTGTAACATAGTGGTATGTATTATGGTATAACTGAAATACAGCAAAATATGTACCTTCACAGTGCATAGCTAATTCAGTTTTGACAAATATATACATTCAAGTAAATACCAAAATGAAGATACAGACTGTTTCCATTATCTCAAAATATTCCCTCTCTTTACAATTAGTTTCACCACTATCCTCAGCCTGAAACAGCCATTCAATCTGCTTTTGGCCAATAAAAACTAGTTTTATCCTATTAAAAATTCCATATAAAAAGAACCATACAGTAAACTTCCTATCTGACTTTTTAACTCAGCAGAATTCAGGACTCATGCATTTAGTTACTTTTTATCAATGCCCTGCTTCTTTGAATTAGCAAGCAGTATTCTATTGTAGAAATATAATGTATAATATTTACCTCTTCTCCTGTTGATGAGCATAATGGATGTTTCAAGGTGTTTTTTTACATTATTGAATAAAGTTGCTAAAAACTTTTGTGTAAAGCCTTTTTGCAGATATATTTTCATTTTTATGTTTAATTTGATTCTCCTTTTTATGATTGCTGAGTGACATGGTATTACTTCAATTTTATTTCTAAGAAAAACTGCAAAATTGCTCTCCAAAATAATTGTACCATTTCCCATTTCCACTAGCTATATATAATAGTTCCAGGTGCTCTGTAACCTTGCCAACTTCTGGTGTTATCTGTCCTTTTAATTTTGCTTTTTCTGCTGGGTCTTCAGTGGCACCTCATTTTGAGTTCAATTTGCGTTCCACAGATGACTACGCATGTGAACATATTTTTATGTGCTTATTGAGTATTTCTATATTTTCATTTATAAAGCATTAAAAGGTTTTTACTGTTTTTTTAAAAAAATGCTTTCTCTGTCTTTTTATAATTAACTTGAAATATACTGGGTATTATTCTTTTGCAGACATATGAATTGCAATGTTTCCCTAACTTTTGCTTGAATTTAGGCTTTATTTTCTAACAGTGTCTTCTGAAAATGAGCAATATAAATTTTGGGTAAATCCCTTTTATCAACAACTTTTATGAGTAATGATTTTTTGTGTTTTCTTTAAGAAATCTTGGACTAGCAAAAGGTCATACTGATTTTCTTTCATGTTTTCTTCTATGAGATTTATCAGTTTAAATTTAGATCTGTTATGCTTTTTAAGTTAATTTTCATGTGTGGTATAAAGTAAGAATTAAGGATTTTTTTTGCTTTTGTAGTGAGTTGCACAAACATCATTTATTGGAAATTTTGTCTCAAATTATGTTCAGCTAGAAGTAAACTTGAAAATTAAAATTTACCTAATATTTGATGATTAATCATAACTCATTATATTAGCAGAATACAGAATGAAAGTCACATGATCATTTTAATATTTTTCTAAAAAGCCTTTTACAAAATTCAGTGTGTATTTATTATTCAAATGAAATTTTCAAAGAAGTAGAAATAGAAGAGTTTCTCATTGACCAATAAAGTACAACTATAAATATCTTAACACTGACATCATAACTATGGATGAGTTGTGGTAATTCTGCTACAAAATTCTTATCATCTCTAGATACATAATCATCTAATTTGGGAATAAACATAAATGCATTACTTCTTTCAAATTTGCATTACTATTCTTTTTATTACCTCATTATACTTCCAAAAACTCCAATATAATGTTGCTTAGTAATAGTGAGAGATCTGTTTGTCTTTATTTTTCAGTTTCAGAGGGAAAATATTATGAATGAAATTCATATTCAGGCAGCCTTATGTTTCTGAACTGAATCTCAATTGACCGTGATAAATTATTATATCTCTATTACTGTATTCAACTTGTTAATATTTTCTCAAAGATTATTTCTTTTTATACATGTTTATCTACATTTTATGTTCTTGTAATTGGTTTGGTAATGTAATAATTTCACTCTCGTGATCACATTTTAATTGATATTGGACACCATAAATGTTACAAGTTGAGCTAGGCGTGGCAGTAGCAAAGAAACTTGAAGGTTAACTTGGTGTGATTGAAAGCTACCTTTTTTCCTCTCTTCCACCTTCCACCACCCCTACCTTTTCTCAGTATCTTTCTCTCTCTCTCTCTCTCTTGCTCTCTGTCTCTCTCTCTCTTTCAAGATCTAGAATAGTCATTATTCTAGAGCTGCACTTTTAATTATTGCTATTTTGAACTGTAACAGAAAATTCCTCCCTCCCCCAGAGAGTATACTTCAGTTTCTTAGTTGCTCAAGTAATAGTTTCTGTTCAAATTCTGGTTGCTTCTGTCTCAAAAATGACTGCCCACTGTGACGCATAGCTGGTCACTATGATGCATATTGGATAAGCCAATCCCCAAATGACAAGCCATTCTGTTTCTGTACTTGCTGCATATAAACCCATATAAGACTTAGACCATCAGTGATTGGGGCATGATACTCTGGGAATGATCCTGATGAGTGCTCATTGATGTTAATAAATCTGCCTCTACATCCTGGGTGTCATTTTGGTGATCTTGCTTGTCATGCGTATGGTGTGTTGACTGGGAAGACTGACCATGCTGACCTCTTTGGTCACCAGCTGTGGCCCTTGAGAACAGAGCAAGAACCTTTCCAGAATGTACATCCTTGAGATTTCTTGAGTGCCCCCAGAGATCTGGAGGAGGATTCCTGGCTCTCTGCTTAAGTGGCTTACATTGGGTCTAAAGGAAAGAAGACACAATCTATCTGCCTGCCTGCCTGACTCTGATAAGACCCCCAGGGGCATCCCAGTTAGTCTGTCTGTCAGTCCCACTCAGCTGGAGTAGGGGAGATTGAAAACCTCTCATTTGTCAGGACCACTCTCAATGGAAGACAGATAAGAATGTTTTAACCTCTAAGTGCTTGTTGAATGAATGTGTGAGTGAATGGGCCAGATAGCATAGGCAATAAGTTGCTCTGTCTGTATACCAGTACTGGGAAGCACTGGTCTCAGTGGCTGATTGCTCTTTCACCTGAGGTTCCATGGTGATCCACATATGGCATAATGGAGGCCTCTCCCCCTCCTTAGCTAAGTTGCACCTAGTCCCTGTGAGGGGTGTGGTCAGGTAGGCATCTGAAGGGTCTCACTCAAAGAGACACCTACCCTTTGCCTGTTGTGTCATTGTCAAGGCTACAAAACACACATATTGGAAGTCAGAGATGGGAATTAATTAGTAGGAAGTCAGACATTAGAATTAATTAGTCAAAACTGACAGTCCCTGACTGTAGTAAAAAAGGGCTGCTATGGAGTTAAAAGTGAAGCCAACCACTTTGTGTCTCAAAAAAAGAGAAAAAGCCCATTCTTCTTGAGAATTCTGACTTGGGACCCTCAACAACCACTGTAGTTGCTGCCAACACCTATAGCTTCATTTCTTGCTCCTAACCTGTCCACTTCCAGCCAGTTGAACTGGTTCTAGCTAGCCATTGCCTGCCTTCAGCCACATCCTCCTCCCCGAGACACACCTGTCCTAGTCAAATGGCATCATCTAATGCCCACCCAAGATGTCTGTCAACAGTTCCTTCTGAGCTCCATATTTTGACTGAGGAAACATTGGACTGTCAGCCCTGACAAATGAGTCACATTTTCTTGGGGATGGGTCAATAATATACACCAAGCTCTATCAAAATGGGCCCCTGAGAGCCTACTGTTACTGTAAAAGTCAGGGACAAATCTGTGACATTCCTGGTAGACAATGAAACAAAACTCTTTGCCTTCAAAAGTTCCCTCTGTCAAAAGGTTACCATCACCACGCACCTGGGACTCTTGCTTCTTATTCATTCTGCCGGCACAAGCTTGCAGCCTGGTAGGATATCTGCTTTTCCCCAAGTCAGTCAGCCTCCTCCTTGTTTAATCCTGCACTTTTAACTTGGACTTTTTTCCCAAGAGAAAGGTGATGACTACATCATCCTGAGACAGATAACTGCAATCCTGAAGTTCTAGAAACTCTCCCACAACTATAGACTGAGCACTTGCCCCTAGGCCTGGCGATCAACTATGCCACCTCAATGAAACCCCTCACCGCTGTCAGAGGTCACAGAAAGCACAAAAGCACAAACAGGCATGCAGTCACAAATCAAGCTAATATTCTGTTAATCACCTCGAGCAGAATCTCCATGTCATCAACAATGTGGCCGTCACCTTACATTCTGTGGTCCAAAACGATGCACACTTTTTGGACTGTTACTCAATCACCACAAGGGTTTGGGAACTCTCCCACTATTTTGCTGGAGGCTCTGACAACAGATTTGGCCACTCTGATACAGCCTGTTTCTTTTTTTTTTTTGGTCCCCGGGATTGAACTCATGACTGCACGTTTGCCAGGCAGGTGCTTATGCCGCTGAGCTAAATCCCCGGCCCCAAGCCTGTTTCTCTGTATCATTTAGCTCCACAGTTCTGTCACTGTTCCCTTGGCCTGGAGATTGGGTCATTGACCACCTGGCTCTGACTGAGAAAGTCCATCCCAGGGAAACCCTTACCTGCATCAAATAGCATCCCATACCATGAGAGACTCGGATAGAAACTCAACCATATATCCAGAAGTTTCAAAACTGTAAAATGTTTATAGATTGTCAAACAGGCAGGTACCTCTCCTGCCTGTAAAGTCAGCTCAAGATCTCAAAGCTACCACTGCCACAATAGTTGCCCTCTGTATGCATTGCCTCAGTCTTCTGTCACCTACAGCTGGCTGGTACCTGCCCGGACCCCCCAAAATTGCCTTCTTCTGCCTTTGATTGGCTCCTGCCAGCCAGCCCTTCTTTGCCTTTAAAAGGAAAGATCCTAATTCTGGGCTTAAAAAGTAACTGACCTGGCCTCAGCATTTCAGAGGTTCAAAAACTTATTTCATCTTTGGAAAAGCTCTTCTGATTAATAACCCTCCAGCAACCTGCTAAAAAGACACAAAAGCACTTCTACAATATGTGTTAGAAACTGGTTACAAGAAGGAAACTCTACAAATTTCTTGGGGCTGCTGGCTTCTGTAAAATCTGAATCACTGAATTCACAAAAACAATGATGCTTACTCACACTGTGAGTCTTTGGGAACATCCAGTGGCCTACCTGTGAAAATACTTTGGTCCAGTCACTAAAGACTTCCATTCCCTTTGCTTCCACACTCTAACAACCACTGTACTTATGAACAAAAAAGCTGACAAGCTAACCTTAGACTGACACCTGACTGTCCATGTGTCACATGCTGTACTGGGATTAACTGTTTAAAAGGTGGGGTCCTTGACTGATGCTGAGTTCACCCTGTTTACAGATGGAGGTAGCTCAAAATCATGTAAGTTCAATGCTTGCTTCTACTAAGTGATTGGTGGACAGAGGCTGAATTAGTTTATCAGGAGCCTAGATTATGTGATAAAAACACCGTGTGACAGGAAAGAATGTTTTCTAAACACAGGAAAATATAGGAGTGGTTGTCCAAAAAGATGAGGAGAGAGGAAGGATTTTAATATCTTCAATTATTTACTTTTAATATTGGATGTTGAATTAATTATTTTAAATCTGATAAACTGAAAGAGGGAAAATAATTTTAAAAGCAAATAACAGAAGAAATAAATGACTATCCTGATATATGTTGGTAGAGGGAGAGAAAGAGAAAAGAAATGATAAAAAAATTCCAAATTTTTTCATGACTTTTGGAATGAAATAGAAATAATTGAGACAAATACAAAACTAAGGGTATAAAATTGTATTTGACAAAGCAAAAGTAACTTATAGTGGAGAGTTTACAGAAGTAAAAGAAAAAAGTATTGGAGGAAGGGTGTGATCAAGTATGTTATATGCATGTACAAACTATTACAGTGAAATCTATTACTCTGTATATTTAATATACATTGTTTTTAAAAAGTAATATTATAACTTTCTAAATGTCAGAAAGGGATGTACAAAAATATAAAAAAGTGCAGTGCACAAATCTGTAGGTCTTAAATATATATATGACATAAATATATGACATATATGTCATAAATATGTGACATATAAATGATATAAAAACATATTTCATAGCAGAAATATATATGACATAAAAATGTGAAATATATGTGGTAAGTATGTGATATATATACATATGACAAGAATAAACAGATCTTTCATAACAGAAATTAGAATTGGCTTTATCTAACGATTCTGAAGGAAAATGATTTACTGATTGAATCAGGAAACAAACTCAATACTGTTCTGTGTACAACAGATACATTAGGAGAATGTAAACCAGATTAATTAAAAATAAAAGACCAACAATTTAACACAAATGCAACCAAAGGAAAAAAGAAAGCATGATCTTAATAATAGATAAATTAAAATTAAAACCAGAGAATATTCATGATAAAAGTGATGTTTTATATTGCTGAAAGTTGTACCCTAGGATAATTGTGTCATAATTATGAACATATATTCTTTAAAGAATATAGGAACAATATTTCATAATTGTGTTAAAAGAGATACACAAAAAATTAGGTAAATCTCACTAGCAACACCACAATACCCAAAGCCTACAGTGCCAAAAAGCAAGATATAAAGTTTAAAAAGTGTTTTTAAATTTTAAGAAAAATATCAGCAGAACTGTCTTCTGGAGTATTCCATTTAGAACACCCCAGTTAATTCTAGTCTAACCCTCCCACACTTCATCTTGATTATCTACTCTTTCTTTTTGATAGCATTTGAAGGCACATAACATACAATTACTATGCTCCAAGTATATTTTTTATTGTGATGCCTCTTTGAATCATGACAAAGACATAAGTGATGGATATCATTATCTACAATTTCAGACTGATAAAAAACAAGTATACAAATAACAAGAACATCAAGGTTCACAAAGACTAAGTATTTGCTGAAAGGCTTCTTGCTCATAGTAATTAAAGCCATTATTTAAAAATAGCTATTATAACCCTATCATACCTCTTACCTTATCCTTATATAAGAAAAACTATCTTTTTCTGAAGTCGCATGTTTTTGCTGATGATTGACACCTGAGATCTGAGGATATAGTTCAGTGATAAATCCCTTGCCTAGCATACATGAGGTCCAGGGCTTGATGCCTGTAACTTGAAAAAAAAATCAAGCATGTATTTAATCTACTGTATTGTTTCATTCATGTGTTTTACTTTCCTCTATTTCTCTCTCCCAGTGGTTTACCCTTGGGAGAGGGACTGATATCTCACTCATTCTTTGTAATTTCCATGCTGGGTGTAATAGCATGATCTATTTTCTCATAACAGAAAGTGAAAAACTAAACATTGTTTTATTTTGGGGGGAATCATAAGGTTGCTTGAGAATTTGTCTTTTTCATATTCCAGTTCTGAAGAATTTGATGGCGTAGGTGGAAAATCAAATGATGAAACATACAAATTGAGCATCAAAAGTTTTCTTTCCACTTTTTTCTTTAGCTTTTCATTCTTATCCACTTCCTGCATGCTCCTTTTCATCTTTTTAAATTAACTTTGTCAATTTGAATTTTTATTAGTCCGTGTTTGCTGAGCACAGTGATTACATTCATCCTGGGGAGCTGGTAGAGGTAATACCAAATCTTCATTTTTTCTCCCTTCATTTCTTTTCTTCCTATCTTTTTTCTCTCACTCTTCTCTCTTCTTCTTTCTTTTTCCCCATCTCTTCCTCCCTTTTTTCTTATTCCCTTCCTTCTATATTCCTCCAAATCTCCATCCTTTCCTGTTTGTTCCCATTACCAGTGCTTACGTGACATGCTATATATCTGCTGCTTGCTTTCCCCCTCTGTGATGTTTCTATATAGGTATCTATCTGTATGAACACATTTTTGTGTTTTTTTTTAATTTAAGAGGATTTAATTCACAATATTGTTGTGATAAGTCATGCTTTATTTATCCATGTGTACTAAATGCACATCTAGATTTTACCTAACTTTTTTCAACTGCAAGACCTCTATGAGAGTAACTTTATTCATATTCCCTTGGGAACTTCCTGGAGAATTTCTGAGAGAAATTTGCTCAGGAATGAGTTTTATGGGTTAGAGGGCATATATACGATCACATAGGTGAAGAGAAACAGAGTGATTTTGCTGCCAGAATGTCGTTTCCACACTACACTCATTCCAGAACAGGAGAGTTATGATAACCTCGTATCTGATTTAGCAACTGTTGACAATAAGAGCATCGCTATGACTTTACCCTGATCTCTTTTTTCCTCTTTAGGATATTGTCCTTCAAAAAAATTCCTTAACTCATTTTTTAACAGGAGACACAAGCCAGAGACTTAACTTAGAAATTCAAAGGCCAAATCTGTTCTGTTGTGCACCAATCTTGTGAACAGTTTTATAGATGATGAAAGTTCAAACATGAATATGTGACTACATCAACAGTTTCTTTGTAATGCTACCATCTTCTAAAAGAATGGTGAATATCCATCTTACTCCTTCTAAATGCATGGAAGAGTGAATCATTTTTTGACAGACATGTGAAATAAAAAAACTTACCCTGGCTTAGGATTTATGAAAACTCATCTATAAATTAAACTATGCATATATATTGGCTAGTGAATGTTAATAAAAAGAGGATGTCTACACCAATAAGTTTTATAGATTTTTAACTTCAAATCCTTTACAAATATGCAATAATGGCAATTCTGAGTAACAGCTTTTTAATAATTGTCATATTGAATCAGTAGTGTATTTTTCCAGGATTTATTCTGTGTAGTTCTTAGGTAACCATCAAAATTTTATCATTGATAACATGTATATGCCAAATTTGTAACTAAATAGAATTGATTATTGACCAGAAAAATGTATTCTGTGAATCTCAGTATTTTATGATAGTAATTTATCTCTTTCTTACTGATGATAATAAAGTTATATGATATACAAGAAAAAATTTACAGAATCATTTATTTGTGGGCTGCCATTGTTCAAAGAATACCTTGGTAGAATTTATACTTAATATGCATTTATTACAAGACTATATTAAGATATAGTTCTGATATCAAAAGTATAATAGATTTAGAATTGGGAGTCATAGGTTTTAGTGCCAAATAAATTTTTTTTATGATACAATTAAATGTTCCAATTCTCCAAGATCCACTGATTCTGTGCTGGGTACTGAGTTCATTTTAAAGTTGTTCTGTTTCTGTAAGAGAAGTGATCTGGACTTTTCAGCGAGGCACATTTTAAATGAAACAGACATTCAGCAGAAAGGCATCCTGGTGAAAGTGCTCCGTCCTTGGCATCATATTAATCCCTTTGAGGAGACTATGCCTCAAAATAGGGGGCTGGAGGATACACAGGGCCTCAGAGAGTAGGCAATGAATGGCCCTGGGAACTTATGAAATAGATCCGAAACAAGACTGAGAAGATAATGACATTTCTCCAGCTGTAAAGCATCTTTAAGAGATTTAAAATGTGGCACAAAATTAAGAAGAAGTCAGTAGCTGAAATCACAGATAAAATTGTGACTTCCACTTCTCATGGTCTTTATGATCATGGGAAAGCCTTTTAACAATTTCTCCATAGGAAAACTAGAAGTTGTAACAGTAAGATAACTGATTTGTAACATTGTATAGAGTAGTAAATTAATGTTTGAGAGAATCATGACATGTTAAAAGCGCTAAAGGAATGTTAACAGTTTTTTTTTGCAACACTGTAGCTAACTTTTTAGGGTACTTGCCATCCAAACATACCACAATCCTCTTTTGGAGGATAGTATTAGTCCAAGTTTTAAATGGGATGCTGACAGGCATTTTCTTTCCATTTTGTAATGGTAACACATAGTCAAGTATATCAACTGTAGAAGAGGTTGGTGGTGTGATGAAGGAGAGGTAAGAGAGGGGGAGGAAGATGAATAACTAACTCAAGTGAGGCTGAGGTTTTATTTCTAAGCAGTTTGGGAACAGGTATTGAAAAGAAGATCCTCAGAGATTTTAGGGGCAGATGCAGACAAATCTATGCTATGAAGCATTTTTCATTATATGGAGAAAACAAAAAAAAAGGAATACAATAGGAATGAGAAAAATTTCCTTTAAACATAGTACAAGATGAATAAGGGCGTTTTCCTCCTAATTTTTGTTTATCTGGTCACTGAATACTCAAGAAAGCATTAGGGATGTAGCTCAGTCGCACAAGTGCCTGCCTGGCAAGCATGAGGTCATGAGTTTGATCCTTGGTACCAAAAATATAAAATAAAATAAGTATTCAAGAGAGAGATTTTATTACCTTGTCTTCTAAAAGATTTAGTGAAACCATACTTTCTTCAGAGTATAAATTATACTGGATTCTATCATCTGTTACCTAAACACCCTTGAGTAAAACATATATTAGAGGCATTTATTAATAAAAGCTAATGTATTTTGGCTATTTTCATCTTTATTCTCTATCATTTAGAGTACAATGTAATGTTTGTTTTGAGGAAGGAGCACAGGACCTGAATGTGGGTGTGCAGGCTTTGTATTTGTTTGACTTTTGGTAGTAAATGTTGGCTCTATGTACTCTGCAAAAAAATAGCTATCATCATGAAAGAAGTCAAATAATAACAAATGCTGGTTAAGCTGTGGGGGAAAAGAAACACTTAGACATTGTTGGTGGGAATGTATAGCGCAACCACTCAGAAGACAGTGGGGTGTTTCCTCAAAAAACTGAAAGTAGAAATTTCATTCAACCCAAATAGTCCCCAGTTAGATACCTTCTTCCAGAATTAAATGTACCATATTGTAATGAATGTATTTTTATAGTAATCAGTCACTCATTCCTAGGAAACCCCACAATCCGGGTAAACCACCTTAAAAGGTACACATGTCCTCTGGGTGTTCCGAGGGTTGGAAATTACTTAAAATTTTCAAAAGTATTACCACCTATGTTCTAGTGGAAAAAAGGGCATCACATACTCTTGGTTATTCTGTCCTTTGAAAGTTAATATAATATCAACTTCAATGCTATATTTCAATAGAGATCACTGTGATCTTGACAAAGATATATATATATATATATATATATATATATATATATATATATATTTGTTTTTGTCATCTGTCTGTATAAATTAGCATTAGTCTGTTAGTATATGTAATGTTCAAGAGAAAATTTTTTACCTGATTTTCAAGACTATGCTTTTTTTTTTTTGAGGAACTAGCCAATATAATATTTTAAGTTTTCTTTACCAGATGCTGTCTGACAAACCTCCTTCTATTTTAAAATCAAAGGCTCACTCAAGAAACTGCATAATTCCCTTGGGCATGAATATCTGTAACAAATATACCAGTACCTTGGTTGCAAAGAGAATTAAGAATGCATTAGCTACTTAGCATTTCATGAATGACAGGTCTACTAGTGCTTCAAATGTAAAACAGAACAGAAACTGTAGTTTATAGTCTTTAAGATCAACTGCTTTGAGTTTTTGACACTGATGGCAATGATGTTAGCATATTTTAGCTTTCTTAAAAATAGACTCCGCTTTATGATATATTTGAGTTATAGGAACAAAGCCCTCAACAGAAAGATATGTACGTAACCACATTTCAAGAGTAGTATTCAGCAACAAGTCTGCAGGTTCTCTGACCCAGATGAACATTTCCGTAACTTACCTTGAGGAATAAGAGAAAGGTAAGTTATATTCCTTTGAGTACAATTACAATCTAAACCACATACGAAATGGAAATAATATATTTTTGACAACTGAGAAATGATTGAAATGACTGCAATAATCCATGCTAGAATGCTACATTATCATTAAGTAATGTTTCCCAAAATACATGTGTGTATGTATGTTAGCAATGCAGAAATACAGAAGTGTATTTATCAAATAAACACACATTAACACATATATTTTCAAAGGTGTTACATTATATTTTTAATATAAATTAACAGATTTTTTAAACTTATCTGTGGAAATTTTTTCCTCTACAAACAGATTACGATGTTGGTGGTCTCCATATGGTGTACTGTGAAAAATTTCATATAATGTCATAAAATTTCATTTATCTTTACAAAAGCCCTTTGTCCACTCAAGTAATTTTAAACAAGAAGATTGTTCTTCACCTTTCTAGTGAATTAGTTTAAATTTCAGCTTGTATAATTTTATTTAATTTTTCAATAGCTGACATATGTATGTGCTTCTGATGTCAAAACTATAAAAATATATAGAGAAAATCTTCCCCTTCTCTTCTTGATTGCTATTCAGAAAATTCCTAGACAACATGATCCTATATTGACAACTGTTTTTTCTGTATTTATTCAGCTTCCATGTGTATATACAAATAAATAAAAATGTAGACTTCTACCCTCTGTGTAGTATAAAATCCATGATTCTGCACTTTGTTGGATGAAATGTTACATCTAGTTTGTTTTATTCAGTTCCTCTAGGTCCTTACTGATAACCTGGCCAGTAGTCACCATTAATTACTGTTACTATTATATTGAGGATCACACTGTTTAATTGTGTATTTGTCTATTTCTCCTTTAAACTCTTCTAGTTTTTGATTAGTATACCTATAGGTCTTGCTGTTTTGAGAATATATATTTTGCATTGGTAAATCTTCTTGATGATTGATTTTTATACAATTATTATATGATTATTATATTTTTCTTTTCTAAAATGACTTTAACAATATGTTTTTGCATCATATTTTCCTATGTACTAAATGAATTTCTTAATATTTAAATTATTTATGTTTCAGGTAATTACTACTATGTTCTAGCTAAAATATATAATTTTATTACTTGTTTTCTGATTTTTTCCTCTATTCACCTGCTTCCCTTGTTTTACCAAATTATGGGCTCTTTGTTTATTATTTGGAATTCCATCTTGATTTACTATAGTGCTTTGAAGTATACCATTTTGCATTATTGACAGAGGGTATGATCTAGTTATTACCACATTCATAGTTAAATTAGAAAAACCTACCAAGGTCAAAAATTTCATGACTTCAAAGTGTAGAAAACTTGCTCCATTGCTTATCACAAAATTTTAATTATAATTGTCTTTAATTGTTTCTTTATATAAATCCACATTACATGATGTTATAATTTTGGTTTCAAGTCATCAAATTCAGTTGAAGAAACTCGGGAAAGTGGGTTAATTCCTTCCTTACAAGCAGTCATTTGTTACCTATGGTCTACTTTCCTTTCTAAAGTTACAAGACAGTTTGTGTTATCACTTCCTCCTTCTTAGAAAACTTGCTTCAGCTGTCTTAAGAGTAGTTTTATCAGCTATATTATCTTAGGTTTCTTTTACCTGAGAATTCTTGTTTCCCTTTATTCTTGAAGAATATTTTCTGCAGGATTTAGAGTTGGTACTTCACACTTATTTTTTAATTTGCAAACATTGTGCTGCTAACTGGGCATCCTTTAATAACTTGTTCTTGTAGTGAGGCTCCACCTAAAAAAGCACTTTCTCAGTGATTCCAAGTTGTACATTTTTATGCAAAGCAATATATCTCTTCCTTAAAACTCTGTTTTTGGTGCTCATTTGATGGCCAAGTATATTCCTTTAAAATACTTTCTTCTTGGTTCTCATTTTGTACAAAATGCTTTTTTGTGTGAAAATTAAATATTTCCTTAGATGTCTTTACTACATCACATGATTGCTGAGGGCAGGAATTTTGAGTGTCTTCCATATTAAAGCTGTTTCATAATGTTTACTGACTTAAAATTATTTATTGAAATTCGAATAATAGGATGTCTTGCAATATAATATTGCAATAATAATATTTTATATTCACCATGATATGGTTTTTTAAATGAAATATAATCATTCACCTTCATACAATTAATTTACTTATAGTACCCATTACTTAAACACAATATTAAGATAAATGTCAGTGTATTTATCCTAAATTTTCATTGTGACAAATTAGGTAATAAAAAAATCACGAATTGTCTTATGTGGAGTTTAGATACCACTAAAACAATGTAGAGGGTTTATTCCTTTTCCATGCTTAAAAATGTTGTGTTTTAAAAATTGAAAAATATAACATTTCATCTAACATATTATGCTAATTATATAATTAGGATATAATTATATGAAATATGGATAGAATGGTGACTTACAGGATATTACATTACATACAGTATTGCTTGTGAGATGACAGGTGAGTTTTTAAAAAAAATTAGCCTTTCTGAGTATGTATTATGTCTGAAAAGCAAATAAAAGTGTCTTTTAAAATAGCATATTAAAATAATTACACAAGTCCCAATAAAATCAAAGATAAGTATTCTAGGAAAACAATAGTACCAGTAGTTCATGATTTTCCATTCTAATGATCACCACCAAACAACTGAAGTGTGAGGGCCAAGCACATGTATGATAGAGAACGTTAGAATTTGGGCCAAAGTATGAAAAATTGCTAAGTATAATAAATTTTGAGAAAAGAGAATGACAAAAAATCAACCATGAAACTCAGGGAAAATCTCTTACCATATTACCTTGAATAATGTTAATTAGGCAGTCACTGCTTATCTTAGTACTCTTTCTGTTTGTGTAACATATTTCCTGAGGTTAGGTAATATATAAACTTAAGACACTTATTTACTTCTTGGTTTTAGAGGCCAGAAGTCCAAGATGAGGCCACTACATCCGTCAAGGCCCTTGGGCTGCATGATGATGCCGTGGAAAAGCAGAGGGGGCAGGAAGAGGTAGCAAGAGATGAAAATACTAACTTTGATTTATAAAGACTCTCTCTTGTGATAATTACCCTGTCCCACAAAAATTAACCCATTTCCCCAACAACATAATCCTCCCTGAAAAGTCCCACTTGCCAACACCTGGCAAAATTTTTACTTTGGGAATCACATTTCAGTATATCTTTTAGTGCACTGAAAGAGACAGTCATATTCAGACAATAGTATAGCTCTAGGCTCTGTTGGTCTAATGCCTTTTTGGAAAAACCTACAGTAACTCCATACCCCACTGGAAAATATCACTAAATGTATTGTGTAAGATACAGGAACAAAATGGAACTATTTTGATGTGTGCCACCGAAACATCTATACTATTTACAAATAAGTTTAATTTAGTGGAAATTATAATCTAGTTGCATTATTGCAGCAAAATATTATTGGCATGGAATAAACATGCTGAAAGAGGTATTAGAGAGCAGTGAATTAACAATTCCAAAGTAGTCTAGAAGTAAAAACTAAAAAAAAGAGTATATCAATAGTGAAATGATCATTAGATAAACTTGCACATACGTTATCAACATACCTTAGAACAGCAATCTTCAAGCCTCATAAAGGCTGAAGCAAGGTCAGCATGCTGGGAGGTATCACAAGAAGGGAAGTTTCAGTGAATTATATCCTGAAATCCATGTTCTACAAAAGATAGTTTGGCTTGTAATTCTAAATTTTAAATGATGTACTATGTTAAAAAGATACCATGCATGTGGAGAAAGAGGAAGTATATGACTCAGGGTGGAGCAGAAAGTAGCTGACACACTCATAAGAGGGAACTGAAGAAACATTAATGAGATGACTATTGACAGAGGCATGGTTGGAGTTAAAGGGACAAGCAGGGGTTGTGAAACATCCTGGACCTAACAGCACCCTGAAAGGGCAAGGAAAGAGCTCAGGAACCTGAGGAAACTCCAGCTGCAGAAGAATGCTCTTGATAATAAAATCTGTTATGCTAAGCTAAGGAGTCTAACATTGCCAAACCAGTGCCTATTAAAGAGAGAGGAGACAGAATCCTCCAAGTTTCCTCTCCTGCAGGTGACTCAGATTGGCTATTCTCAGTGGGAGCCAGGGCCTGTGGAGGCCGGCCTTGGAGACCAACCTCGCAGCAGGCTGAGGAAGGGTACAGAGCAGATCTAGAGGCCCAGGTGAGAAAATGGAGTTCAGTGGGGGAGTGAAGCAGGAAGGGAAATATTTGGATTTGGAAACAGTAGCAGTGGTCTAGGTCAGAGCAATAGACCTTAGGTTAGGGAAACAGGGAGGTGATTAGAGGAAGAGAAATCAGATACTGTGAAGGTGATAGGACCACTTTAGATGCCTATTTCTAAGCTATTTCCCCTTAGTACCTCTCCCTCCCTACATTGTCCTTATATTTATAAGACTGACTCAACCATTATGATTTTTATATATGATTATGAGTATCATTAGCACATAATTATTTCACTGTTGCACTTAAAAATTTAATTTTATTGAGCTCTAATGTGCCAAGTAGCTTCATTTAATTCTTTTAACTCTCCTGTGAGGAAGATATATTTATTTCTATTTTTTCAGTTGAGAATCATGTGAAATGAGGTAGCGAAGAGTCCCAGATGTGAGCTCAGCCTTGTTCACCACCTGGTCCCGAGATTGCGCTGCATGCCCACAGCACCAAGCTTCTGCCTCGTCTCCTACTCCTGTGCGGGGGTCCAGTGTCTGGTGTGGACCAGAGGCATATCTAAATCACAACATTGCCTTCAAATTTGTAATATACCTGGGGGGTAGAGAGTATGATGAAAGTTAAAAGTTATGTCTCCCTACATCAAAATAGTGACTGAATGAGTGGTGTGGTCCCTTCGGGGGCATAGATAAGATAGTCTTTATTGTGTGAAGTGGTCAGGGTAGATGAAATAAGATCTATATGATATCCTGTGCTGTTAGGAGATTTGAGAACCCAATTATATGACATATATTCACAATATAAATGTACCAAGTTAACCAGTAGGCCCTGCTCTGTAAGGTCAAGATACAAGTTTAACTCTCCATATAATATAACATTTAACAATCCAAAGTTTCATTTGATCAATTTATAGGCACCTATTTTCTGCATTCTACTACCAAATTGCTTGAAAATTTCAGAATATTCTCTGTCTCTCAAAAATCTGGTATTTTTGTTCTACCAAGAAGCAACAATGAGAAACTAGGGGTCAATCATAGGCTTACTATAATGGACTTTTAATGTTACAGACTGTTATTACAGAAGACCCACCAGTCTCGGTCTACAGCTCACTTCTCACTGGAATGATAACGTCTTATTTGTCTGTGTCCTGTTCATACCAAAGTCCTGACTCATGCCTAGTAAGGACAGTTCTTGGTAGCTTTCCTCATAGTCAAGAACTCAAGTATTGTCACACAAAGGTATTGGTAGTTGGCAGTTTCTGGGTGCCAACCACAGATTACATGGAGTCTGACTTGGGACAAAAGTCCTGGTACTCTTTTCAGCCACACTTTCCAACACAGACTCATCCTCTCACTGAAGAGTCTTCTTTTTAATATTCTCTATTGTGTGAGAAGTACTTTGTCCCTTCTATGGGGAAACTGGGTTTGAGAGGAAGCAATCTATCGAGGCAAACGAAAACATATATTCCTGAACTTTTATGACTAAGTGGTCTATGCTAATGATTCATCACAGGATTTTTTAAAGTATAATAATCTAAAAGTTTTTAAGTAAGATTTTCCTTTAAAATTGTTTTCATAATGAAAGATACTATCCTATCTTAAATATATGTATAAACATGTTATGCATGACAACTTCATATATCAAAATTATCTATGTATTTAGTACTCATATATAAAAACTAATAAAAATAATGAAAAAAAGAATTATGTGCATCCAATGGGTCATAATTTTTTAAAACTTAGTTATATTTTAAATGCAAAAAGAAACCCTAACAAAAGGGCTAATGAGGATTAAATGTTCAATTAACAAGGATAATTAAGAGACGATGTTGAAAGCTTTCAGCTTTCATGGGGTAATGATTAATAACAACTTATTTCAATAAAGATGACATGGCTGATATGCTGATGCTGTTTGTAAATGTGTGTCCATGTTAGGTTTTGAGAGTACTGAATTCTTGCTGAATCAAAATTTGTAACACTGCTAATGAGCAGTATCATAAAGAGCTAATCAAAAGAAAATTAAAGAACGCAACAAATTATGATGAAACATTTACTGAGTAAGAAGAACATGGCAGAGAAATACATTAATTACTATAGCATACCACTTGGTTTATTTGGGGAGAAGTGTTTTAGGTGTGTGTTTGTTTTGTTTTGCTTCTGCATGTTACAGACAATACTGACTAAGTTAGAGCTTAGACTACATCCCAATACTCAAAATGCCTTGGATTATAAGTAATTTTCACATTTAAATAAAGGCTTGAAGATGGCTTAATAGGAGAATGTTTGCCTATCACATGCCAGACCCTGGGTTCAATTCCCAGAACCATAAAAAATGAACAAACAAAAAACACACCAAACCAAACAAAACAAAATATTATCTCAGCACTCTGAAATTCAGCCTAATAAATTTTTGCTGATTTAGACTGCAAAGCAAGCATGCTAGTAACAAAGAAAAATAGATGTTCATCCCACTTGTAAGGTTTTTCAATAGTTTTATAAAGATGCTTGGAGATAATTATATTTATTCTTCCATTGAAAAACTTTTAAATGATTGTATAATAATGTAGTCTGTTTTAAAGCATAAAAAGATTAGCACATAACAAAACTTACATGATCCTTATGCTTGGATTGATTTCAACATCATCACACTAGAAAAATAGAATCACCTGTTTTGTAATAATTTCATTATTATATATTAAGATATTGAAGTGTCCATGTAATTCTTGGTGTTGAGTAAAAAGATACAATCACATGAAGCTGAAGTTATGAGTTTATTTGAATATCCCTGTCTTTGCTTTGGTGATGCTTGGTTGTGGGAAAACACAATTTAGCTTTTAAGGCTTTGTCAGTCTTACTAGTGGACTAATCTCAAAATTATAAAGTAAGCTGAACTCTGTGCTATCGATATCTGTGAAAATGTGACCTGCTGGTTAGGTTCATTAACACGTACAAAAGTCCGTAGAACTTTTGGACGTTTGGTATTTTGGGTAAAGTTTCTTTCTTTGTTTTGCATCGTTGTATTGTGATCCAAGCCCCTCACTACATTAGCCACATCTGTCACCACTTTTCAGATGACTGTGATTATGGATTTTATTTGGGAGGTGACAAAGGGTGAGGTATAAGAGTACGAATAACCATTATGTATTTGTAAAGGATTCATAGCACAAACCAAAGGATAATAAATGGGGAAAATAAATAGACAAGATTCTACTGTTGGGAGTCAAACTTGAAAATAAGTTTGTGCCTCACAAAAGAATGTGAATAACATCTGACAGCGTGGCGGAGAGAAATGAACCAAATGGAAAACTTGTACTCCTTCCTCCTATACTGTGCTATTCTTTATCGCATGTGTATGGTGGGTACCTAAGTATATTTTTATTCAAGTGTTCTGTCTTATCTATGTAATACCAAAATCTCTGAAGCACGTGGATAGTGGAGGTAAAGAATGAAAAAGAATCGCTCCCCTAAGAAGTATCCTACAGGAAACACAAGACAGTAACACATGAAAATCGTTACATATTGAAGCCATGTAGGAAACAGTAGGTAATTAGGTGCCAAAACAAATATTAGAAAGTGATCATAAAGGAGGTTAGAAGACAGGGCAGCAATGTAGATTAAAAGAAAACATTTAACATGAGTGAATAAGATATTGTAAAATGTGACTAAGAAATGCATTTATGATTAGTGGAGGTCTTTCTAGTGGTGACACTTAGCAAAGACAACAGAATGGATGGAACAATGTTCTGGTAATAATATTTTGTTTAATATTAAAAGCATTGAATTAAGAAGTATGAGAGACAATAATAGGAAAAAATGAGGTATTCTGCATTTACTGAACATCACTATTTAACAGATACTTATTTTCATAATAACATTTTAATGTAAGCATTATTATCTCCATTTTATGGGTTTAAAAACTGAAGTAAATTTGGATTCATATTACAGAGAGTTTTGTAAAAGCAAACACTATACGGTTTGTACTATGTGAAAGAGACAGTGTTCAGAATAGAATTCAGGTAACTAAAAGAAAAGAATATAAATTGGAAAGTAGGGAAAATATACCTTTTACTGAGTTGAATTTCATTTTCATAGGCCACTGCCTTCTTTTTTCAAACTAATCTGCAAAGTGAATTTAAAGAATCCGTCTGAGAAAATGATTATATTCAGTGGCATACATTCACAGTATTAATACCAAGTAGTAGGGAAGCAAAAGTGCTTTGTCTTGAGGTAGTAAGATATCTCGTTTGATACATATTTTATGCAAAGGTGTTGTCTATCGTGAAGATGCAGTAATCTACTGTACAGATTCTGTCAGGAACCTAACTGTTATTATCTTATAGAGTCACATAATTATCCTGAGAAAAAGTGGGAGAATTAAAAGGGGCAGTAGAAAAGCTGGATGTATGTTGTAGAAGATTGACACATCTTAAGAGGACAATAGACTTTGGTGTGCTTTTCCTCCTTGTTGTGAATTTGTTGATTTCCATCATTCCACAGTCGTCTGTCTCTGTGGCTCTATTTCCATCTCCTCTCTTATCCTTTCTCTCTCTTTCCTTTCTTCCTTCTTCCCTTACTTCCTTGCCTCTCTTTTTCCCTCATTGCTTCTTTTCATCTCTTTTATGATTTAGTTGCTGGTAAATCATATTAAATATGAGAACAGAAAAATGATTATACATATTATAACAAAAGTATAAAATCAACAAATGATCTGAAGCAGATGTACCTGAAGTGTTTTGAAGAACATAAAATTACTATGTACATATACAGTTTTAATTTTTAAAGATATTAATGAATAATTATAAACATTGGAAGTAGGGTATTTTAGCTCATTTTTTAAAAATATACTATGGTAGAGAAAATAGAAATGGGTGTTCTGAAATTTGAATAATTGATGGAGTATTCCTGGTTTTAAGGCACTGCCTTTGAAACCTGACATGTTTCATTTTCAGTTGAACATATGCTGAAGAAATTTAGGATTTACATAAAGTAAAGTTATTGGCCTTCTTAGCTCAAAACATGGATTTTTAGAGAAAGGAGTAATACAACATTTAAATAAAAATATTTCATCTAGTTCATCAACTTCTTTATACAAGTTGTCTGTCATTTAACAACTATCATTAGCACCTTGTGTTTATGACTAACAAATACTTAATCTAAAGACAGACGATTTTCTTTGTAGGTCATGCTGTAACTTGTAATTTTAACATAAAATATAGAGGGCCAGTTTTCAAAACTGTTTCTCGCATATCAAAGAATGCAGAAGAACCCAAAATTTTGAATGGAGAATGCAAGTCTGTGGTTTATAAGATTATTTTCTTAATATCTTGGTAAGTCAGAATCAACCTGACAATATGACATTAACAGAGTAATTTCTATTTTAAATCTATGACTTCTTTTAGGTTGTAGGATTTAAATGACAGAATAAGGAACTTATGGTCAAGATTACCAAGTTTATTTTGTGCATAGTTACCTTAGAAATATAAAATTAGGTAAAAGAGCAGTTTTCATGGCATTCAGTGTTAAGCAGGCAAGCACTGCAAGCCATCAGAGCTGGTGAGCAATAAAGGGAACCTTGGATTCACCCCAGCTCACTGTTCAGACTTCCCAGGGCATCAGGCAGGAAGCACAAACTCTATGCTTCCTTAACTGTCAAGATGAGGAAGTGGAGAGGTGAATCTAGAGATCCCAAGGGTAAACTGCAAAGATAGAACACAAACGGGAAGAGTCACAGAAAGAAAGCCAGGTCACTAGAGACTATTCAGCTGGGTCCCGTGAGAGAAAAATACTGACCATTGAAGGAAGAGCCATTAGAATGGGCATCAGGACTGGAAATAGTGTTTTTCCACCAGCTAGACTGAAGAACAAACAATACAATTCAGGGGATACTGGACAAACAACAGAGAAGATTCCAGACTACTAGTAGGGTTTTATTAAGTTAAGGCTGCTCCAGTATAGCCAAATACTATAAACAGGAAATTAAAGGATCAAGTTTTCCATGTAAAGATCTTTTACTCTCTTTATTAGATTGATTCATAAGTATTTCATTTTTTAATACTGTTTTAAAAGGTGTTGTTTTCTTTATTTTTCTCTCAGTGAGTTTGTTATTTGTGTGCAGGAATGTTACTGAATTTTGGGTGCTGACTTTGTATCTAGCTGTAAAACTGGATCTGGTTATCAAATCTAGAATTTTTTGGTGGAGTTTTTGGGGTATTCTACATAGAATATCATGTCATCTGCAAATACTGATAATTTAACTTCTTCCTTTCCTGTCTTTACTCTTTTTATTTCTTTCTCTCATCTAATTGTTCTGACTAATATTTTGAATGGGAGTAGTGACAGTGGATATCCTTGTCTTGTTCCTGATTTTAGAGTTAAACCTCTCATTTTTTTGACCATTTAGTATAATGTAGGCTGTTAGTTTTTCATAGGTGGCTTTGATAAGATTGATATAAAGACCATCAGCTCCCATTTTCTGTAGTTTTTATCATGAATGAATGTTGGAATTTGTCAAATGCTTTTTTTGGCATCTATTGAGATGATCATGAGTATTTTGTCCTCAGCTCTCTTAACAAGGTATATTGTATTAGTTGATTTGCATATATTGAACCACCTGTGCATACTGGGATGAATGCTACTTGGTCTTGGTATATAACATTCTTGATAATTTGCTGCAATCTGTTTGCCAGTATCTTATTGAGGATATTTGCATCTATGTTCAGTAGGAAGATTGTTCTGTAGTTCTTTGTTTTGTTTGGATCCTTCTCTAATTTAGGAATCACCATAATACTTGCTTTTAGAAACGACTCTAGGATTGTTGTTTCCATTTAAATTTCATTAAAGAATATGAGGAGTAAAGACATTAGATTTTCTCTAAATTTCGTATAGAATTCAGCAGTGAATCCATCAGGACTGGGGCTTATCTTTGTTGGTAGCCTTTTAATTAAACCTTCAATTTCATTGACTGTTAGAATTTTTATATTTTCTTGATACAACTTTGATAATTCATATGTAGCTATGAATCTGTCCATTTCCTCCTCTGTGTTTTCCACTTTATTTGAGTATAGCTTCTCAGAGTAGGTACTGATGATCTTCTGGATTTTTGAAGGATCTGTTGTGTTGTCAACCTTTTCATTCTTAATTGCATGGATCTGAGTCTTTTCTTTCATTTTTAACAAAAGGTTGAGTAGGGCCTTGCCAATTTTACTAAATCTTGCAAAGAACCAACTCTTCAATTCATTGATCTTTGTATTGTTCTCTTATTCACAAATGCTTTAATTTCTGCTCTGGTCATCATAATTTTCTCCCTTGTATGAGCTTTGGATATGAGTTGTTCTTTTCCCAGAAGTTTGGGGTTCAGTGTTAGGTTATTTATTTGAACTTGCTCTGTTTTCTTAATGTGACAATTCACCATTCTAAATTTTCCACTTAGGAGTTCTTAGATTGCACCCCATAAGTTCTTGTATGTCACATTTGCATTGTCATTTAATTATAGAAGCTATCTAATTTCTTCTTTAATTTCATTTGCAATCTGTTGGTTGTTCAGTGGAGTGTTATGTAACTTCCATTGTAGTGAGAGCATAGACTGGTATAACCACTGTGGAAATCAACGTGGAGATACCTCAGAGAACTGAAACTAGGGTTTACAGTCAATCCAACTATTCCACTGAAAGAATTAAAAACACCATATCACAGGAATATATACTCACACATGTTTATAGCAGCACAGTTAGTTACAGATAAATCTTGGAAACAGCCTACATGCTCATCAACTGAGGAATGGATAAAAAATATGTGTGTGTGTGTGTGTGTGTGTGTGTGTGTGTGTGTGTGTGTGTGTTATGCAATGGAGCACTACTCAGCCATAAAGAAAAACATACTTGAGACATTTCTAAGCAAATGGATGGACCTTGAGACGATACTCTTTGATGAAATAAACTGGACACAAATTTGTATGTACAATGTGATTTCTCAAGTGTGAAAAACTGAAAGTATAAATAAGGATTGGAATGTATAATAGGTATTGTAAAATACAAAGAAAGGATCCAACCATGAAGAATAATTAGCAGTGGGGGAGGAGAAAAGGAAGAAAGAGAAATGAGAAACAGGGGAAAGAATGAAAACTGGAAACAAAGCTTTTATTAGTCAAGAGTGAAGGGAGGTAAAAGGGAGATAAAAGGAATAGGAAAAGAAGAAGAAACAGTATATCATGTACAGGTACAAGTTCCTTATGAATGTGACCATTATACCAGTAAACTTAATGAAAAAACAACAAAAAGTATAAATGTTTAATTTTATTCTAGAACAAAACTAAAGACTATGTAGAGGAAAATAAAAATATTCAGCACCCAGCACAGCAACACTTCAAAACGTCTTATGATTTCCTTTGATGAACAAAATTTATTAGTAATAAAATAAATCCCAATAAATATAAAAGAATTTAAATCACACAAGCTATGTTTCTGATCACAATGACATAAATTATAAGTTAATTTTTTAGATCTTTGGAATAATCCCAAAACATTTGTAAACTAAGTATAATTTCTTTATGTTGCATCAATTTGGGGAAACAAATGCAAGACAATGTTAACAATTTTTATTTCATGAAAGTGAAATACAATATATTAAAATTTTCAGAATGCAATGAAAGCAGTTCTTAGAAGGGAATTTATATAAGAAGAAGCTTACAGAACTGACCTTGCTTAAAAACGTAGAGAAATAAGAAAAATTAAATGCAAAAATGAAAAGTGAAAATCATAAAATAAAGACAAAATAGAGAAATTAATGAAACCAAAAGCTAGGTCTTTGAGAAGAGCAACAAAATTGAAAAACTTCTAGACAAATAGACCAAGAAAAAAAGAGAAAAGACAAAATGATTAACCTAGCAAGAAAGAGATGATATCATGACAGATTTCAAAAGAATTAAATGTATGATACACATATTATGATTTTATATCTATTAGATGGATAACTTAGATATAATGGACATATTTCTTGATAAGATAATGTCTTAGTTACTTTTCTCTCATAGCTGAGACAAAATATCCTACACCCCAAATTAAGGAAACAAAGGTTTATTTAACTCCCAATTTTGTGGAGATTTTAGTGCATAATCGGCTGGCTCTAAGGCATGGTGCAACATGGCATAAGGGTAACCATTCAAGGTGGCAGGAGACAGCAAAAGCAACAAGAGAAACAAGGGATCAGTCCTCTTTTCTTCCTTATGTTGTATGCAGGCTAGCTGCCCTTGGGAGAGTGTAGCAGTCATACCATTTCCATGCCTTTCTTTTGCACAGGTTCAGAATATACAAAGTGAACACCCTGACCCCCTGCTGAATCACATAGTTAAACTTCTAAATTTCTCACATTGGCACAATGAACAATGCAACACAAATGTTTGTGGTACCTATGGATATTCTAAGCCAGAATAACAGAGCAAGAAAAAAAAAATAACATCGGCTTGGATAGAAAATAAGAATATTTTCTTCATATTGCAATGACATTCTCTGAAAACAGTATTGTAAATAATCTGCAAAAGAAGCTATTAACTAGTAAATGAGTTTGCCGAGCTTTCAGCATACAAATTAAAGGACAAAAAGCAGTTATATTGTATATACTGAAAATTAAAGTAAAACAACCATTACCCTTAAAGCTAGAATTTAAGTTATGAAACATTCAAAAATATGACAAATGATGTTAAAAACTGATGCAATAAAAACTACATATTTGGGAAAGACAATTTAAAAACAAATAGAGACACATGTTTCACAAGGTAATAGACTTACTGTATAACATGTCACTTTTCCCTAAATAAATTCATAGAATTTTAGAAATGCAATCAAATGAGCAAAGATCAGTATTTTTTCATAGAAATTTACAAACTAGCTCTAAAACATGTATGAAAATATAAAATATGTAGTGTTCAAAATAAGACTGGAAAATAAAATTAGAGCATTTAGCTAACCTTATTTGATTACAGGCTTATGGTAAAGCTACAATAATTAAGACAGTATGGCAGTGTCATTAAAAGATGTAAATTAATGTGAGATAATAGAATGCAGAAATGGACCCAAGCATACAAGGAATACTTTTATAAAGTGAAAAGGCAAGTTAGTGAAGAATGTATTTTCTTCAAATGATACTAGAAAATGGTATTCATATATATATAAAACAAAATTGATTGATAATTATATCATATCTTATACAAAAATTAGCTCTAGAATTAATTATAAACTTTAATATAAATCCTAAAATTATTGAACTTCACCGTAATACGTAGGCGAAACTTTTTAGTGACCTGGGAAAATATTTGTTAGCTAAATTCTGTAACATCTTTCCATAAAAACAGAAGAGAAATAAATCTGATCATCAACATTTTTAAGATTTGGTACTATTCAAGAGACAGTGATAAGAAAGACAAACTGCAGACTGATAGAAATCAGTGAGAGAAATAGAACAACAGTGACAAATAATTACATCCTCTACATACCATGGGACTCTATCCTCTACATACCGTGGGACTCTATCTCTGTAAACCTCTCAAAAGCTCAAACTCATCCATAGGGACAGGAAACAGCTCAGCTGTTTGCTGATGAAGGCGACAGAACCGAAAGGAGAGGCTACAAAATAGAACTGTTGGAGGCTCATTATCTAGTTTATGATCATGGTCAAAGCTGATACAGTTGTAACCTTCAAATTCATGTGGTTCACTCTATTTTAATTATGTCTCAAAGGATTATTAAAATAGTTAGAATATTGGTTATTTCTTAGGTTCACTCTGCACAAATGCTTTATTTTGTTTATGAAGACCAAGTGTTGAAGGACTAGTGCAAGATCAATATTTAGAGTAATTCTTTGTGCTTAAATTCTTATTAATTCATTTAATTAGCCCACTTAGACTATGGAGCACCCAGAATGTGTAAGTAATGCCAATTTAAAAGTTTTCTTTTGCCGTTAACAATTATTTAAATTAATTTAAAAAATTTTTTTTGTTCCGGGGATCAAACTCATAACATAGAATTGTTTTCTTCTGAATGTATAATTCTTTTAAAAATTTATTACACAAACTGTTAATCCAATTATTTTAGCATTCTAGTTAAATGTAAAATGGCCAATGACATTTATAGTAAATAGGATGATTATAATACAGGCCTTATAACAGCATTTTTTTCTTTTTCTTGGTCTATATCTTGAGCAGTACTTTCTTTAGCAAGTGAGAATGAACATTTTGAAAATGTGCACTTCTATGATCATAAATCCACACTTAGATGATACTTATGATATTCCATAGGCAAGACGAGAAAAGAAGAATCAGATGAAAGCACTTTGTCTTTTGGCTTCATGAAAATATTTAATATAGTTAATATTTTTGAGGATCAGATTCATTAAATATATCATTAATATTTTAAAGTATTACTAGATGCATCTCATATTTGAAAAGTTACTGTCCAACCTAATCACCCTCACCAATGGAATGATACAGCAACAGGAGGTTGTTTAAATTTATCTCTATGGTTTTGAAAAAAATTTAACAACTTAATCACTGGTCTTTATCTTCAAGTCCCTGAGCAAGACATTCAGTAGCATTTATATCCTGATACTATCACTTCAAAAATACTCAAATAAATATTGAACGTAAGGTGGCTCATAGGCACTAACGTTGAGAAAGCTGATGTCCATCTCTAAATTAACTTTTGAATGAATTATTAATCAGAACATTTGTAAATATTAAAAAAAAATGTGGTACCTATATGGCAGCTACCTGTCTCCTCTAAATCCTGTCACATACTACTTTTAATCTCCTTTCCTAAATTGTCAACCAAACACTGATTAGGGAAAAACACAGAGAATATCTGTGTGGCATTTTTCAATATTTCTTACCACATCCCCAGATATAACAGATGGAGGCATGAAATTTTAGTGAAAAAAGTGAAAATACAAAGAACAACAGGACCCCAGATACAGTAAGAAAATACCTTACTTTTTTTTCCTTCTTATTAGCCTTTGAAATTTGCTTAGAAGGGAAGCATTTTCCTTGCTCCGGATGAAAGCTCAACAGATCTTTGGATTTTCTAAAACCTCAAATACAGCCAAATACTTCATAACCATTAAGCTGAAAATACATGCAATTTTTAAATTGCAAAAGTTTATACAGTAATAAAACTTCTGTGTTTGGTTTAGATTATTTAAAATGATTTTTCCTCACTCTACCAGAGCATCCTGAGTGAAAATTTGAGAAAACAGACATCACCTTTTCTTCTTCCTCATCTTGCCACAGTATTTATGATATTATTAAGATTAAAAATGGGAACAATTATTATATATGAGGGAAAGTCTTAATTGTTCAGTGCAATTTACATTACAATCACAGCACTATCAAGCAATGAAAGCCGAATCTTCCAAGGATGCTTTTGCAGTTTCTCCATCAGTCCATGATATAAGCATGCGTCAGAATGCCCCATCAATGCATTACTCTAGGGGAGAAATCACCCCTCGGTCTGGTTTGCTGGTTTGTTTTTAGCACTATCATAACCACACTCCCCCAATAGGGAAATTAAGGATTCACTGCCCGTTTAGTTCATCTTTTGGGAAATATTTTTAAATTGCTGCATGCCTGCCTGTTTATTTCTGCCTCCACTATCCCTGTCATTTCTCTCTGTCTAGTCATCTACTTTGACATTGGAAATCTATGCATTGTCTTTTCTAGCTTTTCTCAACAGAAGAAAATTAGAAAACTCCAGAGCAACAGGAGCTTGTCCTTTGTTTTACAACCAACCAAGCAGCCCATTTGCAATTTTTTGTGTTTCTTGGGCTGCACACTCCTTAACTTCACAGGTTTCTATCAGACTCAGTCTTGTTTAATTGTTGATTTCACTTTGCACAATCCCATCCCCTAAATCCCTGTGGGAAGTGGAACAGAAGCATCTTTTTCCAAAAGACACTGTTCACATAGAATTGTATTCTACCTTCCCTTGACCCCTTTACGTTACTAAATGACATTGAGAAATTTTTTAGAGTTAACTCCTTTGAGAAGGTTATCACTGCTTTATTTTCATGCCTCAATCAAAATCTCTAACTTAACATTATGATATAGTAAGCAGTTCTGTAATGATACCCCCTAACATATAGCAACACGTAACAGGTTCACTTCTGTCTAGAGGTAGTGACCTATGGTTAGCCATGGGTAGTGACCCTGCTAAAAATTTTAAATCAATACCACTGATGGAGATAGTAAAGCTTGCTTGTCATAATGTTTACATGACTGAATTGCAAGAAGTAGCTAATATCTGAATATTATTGGGTCATATTTAGTGCAAGTATGTGTATAGATATACATTAAATAAAATAAACTAACACTAAAGCAGATTACAGAACAGGGTAGATAACTGGTAGAAAATATCTGGTGGGAAATGGTTAAATTCCAGTAAGTTCCATCAAATATAGCGTCAGTATTTGACTTGGGTTGGATTCTTCAAGTTGTCTTTCAAAGAAATATTTCTCAATGAGTTTAAGAAAAGAGAATTTACGTTTGTAGTAGATGAAAAGTTGAAGGATAGACTTCATTATCAACTTGATTAAGGTTTTGCCAAGGATTTGCCTATCACTAAGTTCTTCTTTCCTGTGTGGCACACTCAGTATTTCTTAGGTAAAATTTGATAGCATGACTGTCACCAATAAACCCAACGTTGTAAGTGTGATATAGCAACATGGAGAAAAAGAAAGATTTCTTTCCTCCATGGATCCAATTTCAGTTCAAAGTTTGTCCTACCTGAATATGTGTCCCTTTCTGGATCATTTTTAGTAGAAAGTAGTTAGGTTCAAACTGCACTTCAGATCCTTGAGCTCAAGGATTTAAAATGAACAAGGATGGACAGTGTCCAAAGTGATTACACACCTTGTTAGCAGAAAACAGGAAATAAAACTCATTAGGAAGAGAGAAATGACACTATCTAATACATCTGAAAATGATGTTTTAAAGAATTTGAAAAACTGTGGTAAGATCACCAAACTGTGTATACAAACATTAAATAGTTGTAAATCAAGACGTGTGCAAAAAAATTTAGTTATGATTTTCTCTTTCTCTTTCTTTCTTTCTTTCTTTCTTTCTTTCTTTCTTTCTTTCTTTTTTTCTTTTTTCTCTTTCTCTCTTTCTCTTTCTTTCTTTCTTTCTTTCTTTCTTTCTTTCTTTCTTTCTTTCTTTCTTTCTTTCTTTCTTTCTTTCTTTCCAGGAATTGAATTCACAATCTTGTATGTGCCAGGCAGGTGCTTATACCACTGAGCTATATCTGTGGCCCAGCCATGATTTTATTAAATAACAGAAAGTTGGGGCCAGCAGTAACAAGAAACAGAACTTACATGAACTAGTATTTTTTTTGTTGTTGTTACTGGGATTGAACTCATGACCTAGCTCTTGCCAGGCAGGCGTTTATGCTGCTGAGCTAAATATCCATCCCTAGTCTGTTCTTGATTGTCTCTGGAAGGTTAAAAAATAGACCAGTGTTTAGAATTTACAGGAAATTGATTGTTATATCAATTGATTTTATAGAAATATGTGACAGTATCAGCACATTGAAAATAAAATCTATGGTCTCCTAGGCAAATAATTTCCTGCCATTAGTAGAGTTCAATGTACTATCTCAAGCACTTAGTTCAAGAATCATAAGGCCAGCATTATATTAATAAACACACATTTACTCTCCAAAATGACAGGGCATGAGACAGAACTGGACCATCCTGCCTGCCCGTTTTGACTCTCTCATTTAAATGAGAGGGCAATAGTGGTGACATGTTCAAATACGGGAGGGCATACTTTCTCACAAATGCTATTTTTTTTTCACCAAAATGTTGTGTGTTGTTCTAACTTTTAAATATGTTCTCTTCTGAAGTATTTTCTAAGAAAACTGAAAATTAAAACTTAACTAAGGTCAAATTCTATTTCATAATTTCATAGATGTGTTTTCCTCGTTTATTCATATTACATACATATATTACAAACATAAATTCAGGAAGGCACATGAAATAGTGGGTTCTTTATTATATTAGAAATTAATTTGCTAAGCAGAATTTTGAAAGGGATGAACTATGTTCACTCTATTCAGTAAGCATGACTAATGTCCAATTATTAGCCTCTTGTGTTGCTCTAATTATCTATTTATGGGTCATCATTTATGGGTTTGACTTGGGGAGGAGGTTTAAATGCAGGAGACCTCACGTGCATTTGCAAATACAAACACAGTATTCTTTGAGAGTCTGAAAAGCTCTAAGCAATACTATTTATTTATGTGCCAGGAATCCATCCTCATTAAAAAAATGAAATGTATATTATTTCACTGCAATATCTAAGAAAAATAAATTATTTCTTTTTATGACTGAGTACACATCCACCCACCCAATCAGATACATACATACATATATTCTTTCAATTTTCAAAAGTACTTATTGTATAAATAGAAAGGATGGGATAATAGTGGAAGGGAAAACATGAAATCTTTACCTGGATCAGTATTGTAAGGTCAATAGGATCTTTTTTATAAAGAAGGAATGCATTTCTATAGTATACACTCATAAATGAATTTCTATGCATATATAATATATAATATATATGTATACATAACACTATATATATACTAACATATTATGCTATGTTAAACATGCTAGTAATGGCATTTTCACACTTGCAATTTCATCCAAGGAGCCACGCTTTTCCCACAAGTACCTCACATTAAAGATTAGAGCTAATGCATCTGAGGTCGAACACGACACTCAAAGTGTACCTCTTACCTGTGTGCTATGATGAGGCTGTTATAAATTACGCCAGACATATTGAGTCAATCAGATGTCCCTTTGCTGAGTGGAGATTTAGGTTAGAGATCGTGAAAAGCATTGCACAGAGAAAGAGAGAGCTATAAAGAGAAAAACTGTGGCAAGTTGAAGTTGTAAAGCAGAACAACAGCTAAGACAACTCAGCAGAAACTCAGAAGGTGTGAGGTAAAATAAACTTATGGATAACAGGTGAAAACCAGTTGTTTACAAAGAGAGAGCCAAACATATCAGAAGAAACAATGTGGAAAGATGAACTGAACAGCTCATCCCTAGAATTGTCTCAAATTCCAAGGACATTCCAGATCCAGGTCAGGCCGATGTCTGTCCTTCTCACATCTTTTCCTTGATGTTTTTTTCAACCTAAAAAATTCTATTCTTGAAACTCCAAAATACTTTTGAATCTATCAAGAAATAGCATGGAAATTGGCTAAAGGAAGAAAAATACATTACAGTTTTAAATTGTAGCCCTTTTATTTAGTAAGCTTTGAAACCAGACACATTAATTTGTCGAAAGTGGTCTCACATCTTGGCAATGGAACTTTAAGAATTGTAATTCACATAAAATGAAATGTGTTCGTTTTAGTTGTCTTGTAAGACAAGTGTGCAGAAGTGTACAAGAGCATGGTAATTATCGCAATGACCAAGGACTTTTTCTCAACTATTGAATTCCATTCATTTTATATATTTTTAAAATTAAGTTTATTGGTACAATTTAGATATACATAATGGTCACACTTGTCATAGGGAATTTGTACTTGTACTTGGTACATCTTACTCTTTTTTTGTCTCATTTCCCTTCCCTTTCCTCAATCCCTCTTCTGCTCTTTATTTACAAAGCTTTGTTCTCATTTTATCATTTTGTTCCTTTTCCCTTTTCTCACTCATATTATTTTCCTTTGAAGCAATTTCTTCCTATTTCACAATTCTATTATATATTCTGATTCTTATTTATAATTTTGATTTCTTGCACCAGGGAGACAGTGTGATATTTACACATGTGTGTCCAATTTATTTCACTCAAGATGCATCCATTTAGCTATAAATGTCTCAAATTTATCCTTCCTTATGATAGAATAATAATTTATTGTATAAAACAACAGATCTTTTTTATCCATTGTGCAGTGAATAGGCATTTGTGTTGTTTCTAAGATTCAGCCATTACAAACTGTGCTTCTATAAATGTGGGTGTGCATATATCACTGTGGTATGATGCTTTTAATTCCTCTGATAAGATACCCAGAAGGGACATAGTTGAATTGAATGGAACCTCTAGTCTTAGCTTTAGAGCAATCTTCACATTCATTTCCATAGTGGTTATACCAGTCTACACTCCCACTAACAGTGGAGGAAAGTTCCTGTCTCCCCACAGCCTCTCCAGCACTTTTTATTGGTTGATTTCAGGATGATAGCTATTCTTTCTGGTGTGAGATGGAAACTCAGCATGTTTTTAAATTGCATCTTTCAAATTATCAGTGATGTTAAACATTTTTTCATGTATTTGTTTGCCATTTGTACTTCTGAGACATGTCTATTCATTTCAGATGTCCATTTATGGATTGGCTCTTTGAATTTGGAGAAGGGATCTGAGATTTTTCAGTTCTTTATATGTTTTAGGTATTAGAATTTTGTCTGAAGAACAACTGGCTAAGATTTTTTCTGACTCTGTGAGTTGTCTTTTCACTCTGTTGGTGATTATTTTGCTTTGCAAAAGTTTTGCAATAAGATGAGATCCCAGCCGTTTATTCTTCAATGTATTTCCCTTGATGTACATGTAATACTACATTGTCTTCCCTGGTTGTTTTTACTATGTCTTTAAACAAGTGGTATAAATATTTTAATTCTGATTTTCTTTTGCAAACATTTTTATCATGGTAGATCCTATGTATTTTCATATACATATTTAAAGTGAGCTTGTCCATTTCCTAATATCAACCTTCAATTATTATAGGAATAGAGTTTACCCTGTGTGTGTGTGTGTGTGTGTGTGTGTCTTTGTGTTATTGGGAATTGAACCTAGGACCTTCATCCCTAGATACACTTTCATGCCTGGATGCTTATTTTTATAAGACAGTCTCACAAAGTTACTAAATTGCCCAGGCTGGACTTGAACTTGGAATCCTCCTATCCCAGCCTCCCAGATTAAGATTATATAGTTATGTGTTATCAAATCTTTCTTGAGTTTCTTGTTTTTATCAATTTGGAGAGAATTAATCTCTTTTAATGTTAATTCTTTCAGATAATGAAGAAAATTTAATGTTTGAGTTTTCTCAAGAATTCACTTTCCATTTTCAGTATACAATATTGTACAGGCTTTTTGCTAAATTTATCTTGATACTATTTTAAAGTAAATGACTTATATGTGCATGACAATTTTGGCTTAGAATTGTTTATTGGTAGTATTTATAATGTCAATTGACTTCAACTACTGTACTTTTACTTTTTGATATTGCTAAATTCACTTGTTAAATACGAAATCTTTTTATTTCAGGAATGTGTTAGTACATTCTATGTACATGAAAAAATTGACTAACTTTAAAGTTAGCTTTACTTTTGTTTTCCAGTCTATGTCACGTCTATGTAATTATTATTATGGCTAGATATTCTATAGAAAGTTAAGTAAAAGAATAGACAGTACTAATTATTATGAATGAATGTAGAATTGTTCAAATATTTTCTACACCTTTTGAAATGGAAATGTAACTTCTTTAAATTTGGTAATATGGTAAATTACATGCACGCCACACTTTTTGTATTGTTTCAAATTTAAATTTTTGCGCTAAAAACTTCTTGGTTTTACTCTATTACACTTTTCATGTGTTGATGGATTTTCCTTGTACAATTGTGTTACTTTTTTTAGTTTATTAGTGTGTGTGGATGTATTACATAATCTTTACATTTCTAGTAGGAAGCTGGTAACTGTGCATGAGACATCTTAATTCCTTTTTCATTTGTCTTTCCTCCCTGTGTCTTTCCTCCATTCCCTCTCTACCCATCACTGATCCCCTTCTTTATCTTTTTACCTTTGTCCATGTTTGCAGTACAAAATATTTACATTCCTTGTGAGAAGTTGACAAATGTACCTAAAACATCCCAATTCCTTGTTTCCACTCCTTATTTATCCCTTCACTCCCTCCCCTTTCCCTCCAACTTAGTTTATGAGATACACATGTTCATGTTTTCTTTTGGAGCATCCTTTTCTGGTTTTATTACCATGGTAATTTTGGTGTCATGAAATTACATAAACAATGTTTCCTTTTATTTTATTCATAAAAAGGGCTTGAATGTTTTGGTGATATTTGATATCATTTTATTACTGTATTCTGATTTGGTAAGTAGGATCATCTGGGTTAGAATTTTTTTTCTGTTTCTATGAAGGATTTTTCATTGTAATATCAATATTACAATATCTTTAACAAATATTAACTATTTAGATTTTTCTGTTTCTCTTTGTGCTTTGGTTATGAGTGAAAATTCATTTCCTATTATGCTTTATGTACTTAAAAGAGAATGTATTCCTCATAAAGCTTTTGTCAATATTACGTGGGTTCATACACTGTAAATACTTAAAGCAAGGTCTGGTATAAGATTAAACACACCTATGAGGAAGTGGTATCTATTAAAATACATTACTATTATAGCTTGAAGTGGGAGTGAAATTATGTATATCTTATTATTCTAGCTAAATTCTGCAAAGTAGCAATTGTAACAAACAGTGAGAAACTAAGTCTACTGAGTTTAAAAAAATATTTAAAGAGAAAAAAAGCAAAACAAAAGAAAGGGTAGAAATAATATAGAATTTCAAAAAACACTAAGAAATTACTAGTTAATAAATTACATACTGTCATCTTAGAAATAGCAGTTCAAGTTACAAAATTAAAGCATATAAAGTGGACATTTAAACAGTGAGTTAACTCTATTGGGTTTTTATCCTCTTGTCACTCAACAACAAATTGTACTTATAGTAACCTCAGTGCAATGCTGATGAAAAATAAATTGTTAGAATCCTTTTAAATAAACAAAAGGAAAAATTTGAAGTCACTTATAAATAAAAACTTAACATGCTTTCTAAACATTCTACTCTCAATTAAAAAATTTGTATTACTATATCATAGAGTTTCTGTATCATGTTAATACTAGGGATGAAAAATTATACACCAAAGTCTCTTAACTAAAAATTCTCTGTTCACTGACAGGAGTTCATATCAAAGTGGCTAAATGTAATGCAACGCACTAATGCATCAAGCTAGAAGTTCAGAGTTTGATTAATCCAAAGTGTGTTCATTTCTTCAAAACCCAAGTTTCTTCTATTTTCCAATCTGCACAGTCATCTTAAAACTGGATTCTACATCCCCTTTTCCACACTGACTCCCTTCCATTATTCTGCCATTCCTTCTTCCCTCTTTCCATGTTGAATTCTAAATCCCTTCTTTCATGTTTGCCTTCATTCTGCTTAGGTGAAGATTAGAAAATATGCTGTGTTTGAGCCTGTAACTGCCACCAAGTGAATACTATGTCCTGACTGTCTCGGGACTTAGTTTTTTAAGCAATTACTTGGAAATATGATGGTATTACCATAAATGGTGAACATCTGCTGCTGAATATGTGACCTACCTTCTAAATTATATTATAGTTGTTCAGTGAAATAAAGGTAGAGTGCGTGCTGTGTCATTTAAGGTATCTACTACCCTTACAATGCCACTGCTTCCAATATTTTCTATTGTATCTTCCTTAGCAAGAGAACCCTCAGATCCTCAGTCATGTACATGAATTTCTGATAGACACTCTATTTTCCAGTCTATCTGGCATCAGGCCCTGTCTTTATGACTAATAACTGGTGAAAGAAATGTCATGTTCAAATTCCAGGCTATGTCTTTATATAGGCAGCATTTTCTCATTTTTCTTTCCTTCTGAAGTCCAGATGTCAATTTGATGGCTGTAGTTTGAGTAACTGTCTTAGATCATGTGGAGGAGGGTAGAAATAACAAACATGCTAGAGCCATGGTCACCTCAGACCCTGAGTTAATTAGCTGCACGGTGCATTCCCTTGAGGGATAGAAATAAGCACGTAGTTTACTCCAGGACCATTTCTTTCAAGGGTTGTAGAATTCGGAGATGCATCTGATTCTAACACATACTGAAATCAATTTTCCAAAGTTAATGCCTGGATTATGTTATTATAGTTTTAGAAGTATCTTTCTGATAGAATAAATTGATAGGGACTAACATTTAGGCTCTGCACCCCACAGTTCTATATTTGGGGTTTTTTTAACTTTCTATACTTTCTTTACTATGAAAAAAATTTCTAATGTTTCTTAGAAATATCTGAGGGATACTACTGTGTACATAATTCCTAAGTTTGAGCTAAGTATTACCTATTTTTATTTATGTCTTATTATTTGCAAAACCACAATAAAACACGAACTATGTAGATAAGATGTCTTTCAGTTATCAGCATTGAATGATATCTATAAGAAATCACGGGCCCCATTTATCTGCTCTGTTTACTGCTTTGCAGTGGAGTTCTTCCAGTCTCATTCATCAATTTCACGTTAGTTTATCGCAGTTTCTATTTTTGGCACCTATTTTGGCTTTTTGTTTGTCTGCTCACAGGTCTCCTCTCTCCCCATCTCCTCTCCAGGCAGTCCCTCAAGAATACTCGGACTAGAATAATCCATCTAACCATCTCCCAGGACCATACAAGCATTTATTCAGGACCCAGCCTAGTTGATCTTTATCAGTATTTTCCGAAGTTGAAAAATACACCTAGTTTGACAACAACTCAGAGATTAGCTAGGTTTTCCAAGTTTAACATAATAGAAAACTATCTAAAATACGTTTGTAGGAGGCTTCCAGACGGGAAAAAAACAATCCGCAGAAAACATGGTCCCCTGGAGGAAAGACAGGGTCCCGAGCCAAACTTCACGACGAGTGTTTCTAGCAGGGGAGCAGGGGGACGCCACGCACCTCAGCCTGCCCCAGCTGCTGCCTTCCCGCAGAGTCGCGCTGCACCGTACCATTGCGGAGCTTTTTCAGGGACTAACGTGCCGCACTGGCTTGAAGCTTTGTCTTTATTCAAACACAAGCATGTGCCTCAGCGGGGCGGGGGAAGTGCACTGTTGCCTGCCAGCCGATCCTGTTTGACTCTGCCGAATAAGCCAAATGATGAGAGAGAGAGAGGAGAGAGAGAGAGAGAGAGAGAGAGAGAGAGAGAGAGAGAGAGAGAGAGAGAGAACGGAGGGAAGGGAGACAGACAGAGAGACACAGTGAGATACAGAGGAAGAAAGACCACGCAAAAAAGAAGGGAGGGGGAGAGAGGATGCTCTCAACACACTCATATATGAGGTCTCTGTGCAAAGCCGGAAGGCTGCAGAGGCAGCCTCAGCCAGCTTTTGGGCAGTGGTTCTAACTAGTGCCCGTGAACACCGTGGTCAGGACGACTTTGAAGAGGCAATTCATTACTCATGCACAGAACACTCTAGCTCTGCTAAACTGAGAGCGCAAACGCCCCCCTGTTCTCTCACGTAGAGACTTGCGTCTTTTTGGTACTCCACACTATCAAGATACTCTGCTACTCCAGGTAAGATGCAGTTAAGATTTCTCTATTTGTGACATCATTACACTTTAACACACTGAACCATAAGTACTTTTTAAAATAATGCCTGGTTTGTGTTGAAATGCTTTCCCCAACCCTTTCATATTAATCTTCCTTCATGTAAATAATTTCACAAGAAAAACGGCAACTGAATGAAGGAACAAGAGCTAAATGACTGTTTGCATTTCCAGGAGGTTCTCTTGCGCAGCTGGGAAGTTGAACTCAGGCTGGAGCCGTGGTGCAGTTCATAATATATGGTATTTCTCAGTGCTCTGAATTCTTCACTGTCCTTTGTATAAGCCATAACCCATCCATGGCCACTGCACTGTGCTATTTACGTATGTAGTCTTAATCAGTGATGTTTCCCATCCTAACTTTTATAGTTTGATGAAACCAATGATAAGGCACGCAACTTGTAGGGTTTAATCAAATCATTAAGATGTGGGGTAATTTACTCATTCGGAAAGAAGTGTTGTCTTTACCAAGTAGCTGTTACCAAAGATATATGGGTATTCAATTAGCGAAGAGTGCAAACAAGTGAAATGCTTGTGAGATTCAGAAAAAACAATGCAAACATGCTGATAATTTATATACTTCATGACCCCCCAGTGTTTCTCAAATTTGTGTTTTAAATAAAAATTACCTTTGTTTATAACTCAACTCCTGTTATATCTGTCATTATTTTAAAAAACGAGACTGACTTAGGGAATGTTGGAAAGGTTTGCTGATACTGCTGGGAAAACTGTAATCCCAGAAACATACTAAGAATTTGTTACAAGTCTATAGAGAATGTAGGGGCAATATTGTCAACAGGTTTGTACAATTCTCCACCACTCAGTTATGATAAATGCATCCTATAGTATTAGTCACTTGTAACTTGGATAGGATTATGTTTTCCGACTCGGGGTGCCAACAACTTGGAAGTCTAATTAAATTACTACATATGAGCAGAACTAAAAGCAATGGTCAAATTGAATAATGAAGCCATTTTTACTTGACCTTCTAACTTGACTCTGTGTAGGTTTCCTACCCTTGTGTATCTGTGCTGTTCTTTCTATCAGTGATATTTTATTTAAAAGCTACTCCTAATCAAATTCTCCTAGAAGCATTTATATACTGGAAATCTGGAATCATTATAGTAGCATTTAGATAGTTAATGGCTTTAACTCTGACATAAAATTAAACATGCAACACAAGAGTAAAGCAAATCTTAACACAGCACATGTTTAACAGTGAAGTATTGTGAAAATAGAAGCATGTGCATGCAAAAATACATACTTCGTTGAAAGATTTGTGATTCTTGCTCCTGTGATGCCTTACTTCATTTTCCAATTTCACTTACAAAAGGTCTAAGTCCACAGGGGGTGTATGTAAAACATTCAATTGACTTATGATGTGAAAATTAAAGGAGAAAAGAATTATTACTATAGTGAGTTTTTGAGGGATTTAGGGTAGGTGGCAGGTATGTAAAGAGTTCATTTTAGAATCTCTCCTAGGGTACATTAAAAAATCAAGAAGTTGATGTGAAATATATGTCAGCATGGAAGTAGAGAGAAGTTTTACAGTCTGTAAAAGGCAGAGTGCTTTCAGTAAGCTTCGAAGACAATTCTTTGAAGACAAACAGAAAAAAGGTATCAAGAATAGCATTTCTGAGGCATGAATGGAAAATAAATGCATTTTTACTCAATTACCAAATCTGAATATGCAATTACCAAAATTATATCTTGCATGAAATTTTTAGAGTTCTATAGTTAGAAAAGTCACTTACAAACTGTTTAAACTATAAAAAATTTTAGTGTTTGTATTTATTTGATTTACATACCTTTTATGACTTTTCTTCCTAAGGAATGCTTACACTCAACTTTGTGGTTTTTTGGAAACTTTTCAGCATTAGTTTTAAAATTCCTAAAAACTGTTAAATCCAATCATTTCCTTCCCTCCAAAAAGGCACATTCTAGATATTTGATATATTATAAAAACATAAATTTGTATTCCCACACATCAAAACAATATGCATAATTAAATGATTTATGAAGTTAGTATTATGTTCATTTTGTTTTCACTCGAGCTCTAATTTTCCCAAATGTGTAAGAACATTTAAATATCTGATAATGGTACATACATAATTAATGTGATTTTGAGGACCTCGAACTTTAAGCTATTTCATACAAAAACTTTTTTTAATCACAAGAAGTATTCTTCATATTAATAAAACTTTTAAGTAATTATCCCTGTAAGTTACCCAAAATATATATTCAAGAATGTGTTACTGTTTTTATGAGTTTGAACTTTTCTTTGGAGAAAGTTTGGAAAAGTTTCCTTTCAATTTTGTCTTGCAGTGAATTCAAGCATATGACAGAAGCTTGTCTGACTCTTTAATAATGTCAGGTTAGATTATAGAGTCATTAGTACACTTTGATGTTGCTGCGTTTAATATGGTAAAAATCTATTAACTAAGAAGGAACTTGGCTAAGGTAGTTTTGAGATCTTAGATGATACAACAATGTTTAAAAAGATTCCATTTCCTTGTTATCTGAGAGGATTTCAACACTGTCTTCAGTATATGTTCTACATCAATTATTTATAACTTGTTGAAATAATCTATTTTCATTGGTGTGGCAATGGACTACTAAAATATTCCTTGATTTTCTCCAGGACTTTTAGTTTCATGGTTCTGGGAATCATGTGAGATTTTCATTGGAATAACGGAGAGTTATTCTGAAATTACCAAAAACTATGAACAAGATCATAATCCAAAAACTTTTCTTGGTGACATTAATATTATAACATGAATAAAAATAGTTAAAACTAAAAATTCCTTAAATAACATGTACAAGTAAATAAGGAGAAACTTCCAGCTGGGATTATGCCTTATTTTCTGCTCTTAAATGTATTTTTAGATTGTAATGTGAAGCCTATAAATCAAAGCTCTTTGCTGATCTTTGGTGACTTAGAAGTGACTTAGCTTCTTTATGCAGCTACAAGTCAAGACTGACCCTTAAGAAGAATTTTTTGCGTGGAAAATGCAAGAACTGTTCAAATAAATTAAAGATTAATGATTGTTTGGTTATTTAGTAGTTGTCTATATTTTAAGGGCATATCTCATGAGACTCAAATAGTTATAAACTTGGAATGACAAACATATAGGTATTCTTTACACCAAATTATTAATAATATTTTAAGAACATATTGCACAATCATCATTGCAGATATAGAAGCAGGCATGGGTTGTTGTAATGAGTTCTGATACAGAAAAACTTGTTTATTTAATAAAATGCAAAATTATAAAGTTTATTATTGGCTTTAATTTTTTTTTCCTGAAAAGTTAATCAAAATGATTTTCAAAGAACTTTATTTAATACATAAAGATCATTAGTACTAAAGGCAATTTTACTAAAGACATGTTTCTTTCATAAATTTTCAGAAACCTATCCAGATAACTGGGTGAATAATTTCAGTCATAATTCCATAGATAAATGTGTGAATTCAAATTGAACAGCCCTAATGTAAAAATAAAAGATCCATCCATTTTCTTTTCTAAAACCATGTATATATAAGATGACAAAACCATCTTAATTTATATATTAGCATGAATGTCACCTAACGACAATATATATAACAGAGTAAATTCATAAATAAGCACATACACATGGAGGAAGTTTAGACTGTTGGTTTTGTAATGTATGAAAAGACAGAGATTAAAGAGTTTTTCCTAACATGAACTTTCTTCATTAGATTAAAGGACTTCCTGACATTTTAGAAAAGTTCTGTTTAAATTAGCTCACAGTGTTTCTCTTTAATCTGCACAGGCAAATATAAAATGCTTTAAGGTCCCTCTTAGAAGGTAACAGATTCCAATTAATTAGTGTCCGATCACAGATACATACATTGTAAATACAAACCATAGGGTTCCAATGAAGAGGTTAATTCAGTTTCTACAAAGGAAGCTGGTATCAATACTGCCTTTTAAGTATTGTAAGAAATCATACTCCACATTAGGTGACCCTATGATGAAGGCAGATTTCTAGCTGGGATTAAAATAGACTATATTAGTGATTCCAAAAAGTTTATCATCCTTAAAATATATTTAATGAAAACATAATATGACTAGAAGTGCTTAAAAGTTAGTGTCGTCTCAGAGATTGTCAAACTTTTTGACATGTCAATAATCATTGATTTTTCATAGAATATACCATAAAAGCTACATTGTCATCTAATGCTGTTTGTTATTATTTTGTTCAATGATTAATCAGCACATTTAATCATGTGAAGAGGAAAGCAAGTGATGTCATTAGTAATACTATTTCACTTTAAAATGTCATTTTTATATTCATTTGCTACAGTAAATCAGAAGTTATGTGTTCAGAATATGTTTCTCATCATCTGTAACACCTTGAGATTGTCCTACCATATCTTCCTTTTCAAAACTCAGGTCTTCTAAGAGATGTTTCACTTCCAACTGAAGACATGTGTTGGGTCCCGATGCTCAAACACAGTCACTCCCCACAGGCTTACAGTTACAGGTTGATTCAAGAATGGCTATGTGTAAATATACACACCAGAATCCTAATTTAAAATTAGAATGCAGGCTATGAAATGCATAAAAATGGTATGAGAACACAGTTGGCTGTGTAAACTCTTTGCTCAAATGAAAAGGCATCTTTGCCCCATTACTGTAACATATCTGATAAGGCAAATTATTATAAAAATTTTGTTATATATGTAAAAGGATTGATGGCATGTACAGAAATATTATCTGAAGGAGAAATACAGCTTGTCTAGTAACCCTATTGTAAATAATAATTTGAGTGATATTGTTGGCCCTTTTGGGAAATTCCAGGGCTCAAAGCGTTTATCTTTTTTTTTAAACTTAAAATGAGTCATTCCTTTACAAATCTACAGTGATTAAGGCATAACGAAAGAAGTAGATTTTAGGAATAATAACTTAATTGTGTTGATTTTCAAACAGTTTGTTTCAGCCTCTCTCTGACAAGAGGAAAATCAGGAGAATTTTCCCTGTGGAAAGCTAGTACTTACTACCTACAGGTATTTACAACGCTTTGCTGACTAATTTATCTGGACAAATAAAACAAAAGCAAGTATGGTATAGAACAGTGAAACAAGTAGACAGATATATGAACCACAGGGAGACCCTCCTGGGACTCTCCATAATTACCTTCTTTAAAATTAAGCATTTCATTTTTTAAATTATATTTTCACTTAACTTTCTCTCCTTATTTTATAGTCACTTTTCCAAGAGTCTGAACTTAGGTAAGAAAACCATCTTCAGCATTATCTTGGTTTAAAATTTATTATGCATATTGTAATCAGTTCTCTCAAACCACTCATTAACTTTCCCTAGAGGCAAGCAGTGTCATCAAGCCAAAACTGGGAGGTTACAAAAACCAAAAGAAACTCTACTTTCAGTGGTTGTTCATGCTGTTGGTTCCGAAATGGATGGAAAGCAAAGTACTGTATTTGCTGGTTGCCTGAAGATTATGTTAAAAGGACCAAAGTCTTGGGATCTAATTATCAAAGTGGTTTAAGTAGTTGTAAATTTTAACACTCTTTTTTAAAAGGGTGTTATATACATTGTTAACTCCCATTGAATAGTATTGAGATTTCTACAATAATGTGGTAGCTTTTAATAGTTTTAAGGTTTGGGGGACTGTAGTATTACCTTTCATTTCTGACTATTTGAGCCATTTTGTCTACTTTATATAATTTTTTATTTTATTTTATTTAAAATCTGCAACAGCTGGGGATTTAGCTCAGAGGCATAAGCACCTGCCTTGTCAGTGCCCAGTCATGAGTTCAATCCCCAGTACCAAAAAACAAAACAAAACAAAACAAAATAAAATAAAATCTGCAACAATTAGAAAAATTCATAAATGAATGCTGTGGTATAAAATTATTGGAAAATTGAAGAAAAAGTATGCCATGAAAACACAAACTATATGTAGGCAATAATCTGTTTATCATTTACTACCATAAAATAGACAAATCATTGTAAATTTTCAAATTAATAACATTTTATGTAAAGACCAAATATAATATTTGCAGTGAAGAGAAACATAAACATCAAGATTCAACATTAAATACTAATTTTATAACATTAATTGTAGCACTTTTTGTACTAATTGTATAGCCATTATTGTAATAATTGTATAGCCATATCTCGTTGTTAATGTAGATAATAAAAAATAATGTGTAGATTTTTCAACTATGGTGGTTGGTAGCCCTAAGCTCAATATTGTTTAAGGGTCAAATGCAGTTCCCTGATGTATAGATATTTCAGTTCAATCCGTGGCTCATTCCACTTAACTCAATGTAAAATAAATCTTCAATCACAAGGGAAAAGGAATAATGAAATACACTGGCAAACACCATACAACAGTTAGAGGTTTATGTTTGGTCAGATTCAAAATAGGTTATCCTTGTAGAATGAAAGGAACGAGGGAGAAAAAAGCAAACAATTACCTGCTTCCACTTTCTAAACATCAGCGTAAAAGCATCTTTGGTTACGTTACTAACAAATGAAGTCTGAACAAAGGCTTTTATAATACTAACAATTAGTACTACTGTATCTAACATTGCCGCTAATAATGATTATTTTACCATATGCTGTTGTACACATGTTATAGCCTTTATCCAATTATAAAGATTGTATCATGAGGAAATCAGCATATGTGTTCAAATGGAGAAAATAGCCTTGTTGAAGTTAAATAACTTATTCAAAGCTTCTCCCTACTTGGGAGGATCAGAGCAAGAACTGCAAGGTACTATTTCAATCCCTCTCAATTTAAAACCATTAATATCTAGTATATTATTTTTAGATACTATAAATACTAAACTGAATACTGTAAAATAGGGATTAGCAATATGGAATACCCAGTAGAAAAAGAAAAAGAATTCTACAAAAAGGTTTTTAAAATTTACAACTAAGCAACTTTGGTAATTAATCCTTGCTTGCGACCCTACTAATTTTGTTTTTTCTTTCCCTCTCTATTCCTTTTTTCTTTTTTATCCATTTCTTTTACAAATCTCCAGTATAGCATGTGTAGTCTTCTAAAAATATTGAGACTTAACTGCGTACAGTTTTTCTTTTCATATCCATGAAATAGTTGTTTTCAATTAAATTTCTAAATCATGGACATGGCAAACATCAGCAAATGTCCTGTGATAAATATGAGACTTCTTGTTACTGTGACTTAGGGTGTCTATCCAAAAACAATGTTATCTTTTATATTTAAATTAGGTTGGTTCTTTGGCTACAGTTACTATTTTGTCAAACATTCACAAGATTTCAAACTCAGTGCCATCTTTAAAATGTATATTACATTATTCTGTTATATTTTCAATTAGAGCCAGATTAATTGTATTATTACCAATCTTCACTAGATATGCCCAAGAGAATACCTTTGGAAATCAGTTAATATCTTATTTATGGAACCGCTTCAATTCATTTCATAGTCATTGAAAAATTGTTTTAAAATTTATACATGTATCAAATATTTAAACTTCAGTCTCAATCTGAATTGAAATATATTTAAAACACAGTTTTTATGAGGAACTCTAAATACTTGAATAGTTTGTTCTGATTTAGCTCTGATAATCCATATATTCCTTAAAATAGTATAAGTAAAAACTTACAAGTCTATATTCCTCAAAATTATTCCTTATTTCTTACTGCACACAACAGCCTCTGTGGTTGTGTGTGCCTGGGTGTATTTATGTGTAATTTTTTAGTTTAATGAAAAATAAACAACCCCAGTGAGAGTGTGAGGCATGAGGCCTTGATTAAATCTCCAGTTTCAAAAAAAAAGAAAAAGAAAAAAAAAAAAAGGCAAGTCCAAACAAAAGCAAGTATCTCCATACCAAACTTAACTGATTCACATAGACATGCATTCAAAAGCTGTAACAAATTTCTACAATAGGAAAAATTAAAAGGTTTGTATACATGTAGGAAAATTCATAATATTAAGAGACAAAACTCACAATGAAGAGTTAAAATTTAAATATTTTTCCTTTTTTAAAAATACTTTTTAAGGGGCTGGGAATTTAGCTTCGCGGCGTAAGTGCCTGCCTGGCAAGCGTTAGGTCGTGAGTTCTATCCCAGTACCAAAGAAAAAGAAAACTTTTAGTTTAGTTTGTTAGTGCATGTTTGTAGTACATAATATTTACATTCTTTGTGGGAAGTTGGTACATGTACATAAGACCATACAAATTCTTTTTCATCCACTTTATCTTCACTTCCTCCCCCTTCTACTCATTTCTTGATCTGCTTCCTTTTTGCTGTTGTATGCAGCACACATTCCTTAGATTCCTTAGGTGGAGTTTGTACATGTACATAAAACATTCTGAAATCATATTTAGAGATAATCAAAAACCCAGAAACTATGCTTTTAATCACACACGAAACTAGTTGTAGCTCTTGAATATTATCAAGATTGGTTGTATTCCAATTATACATGTTTAGATTTTTGTTATTGTTGTTGACATTTCTGATATGAATTTTATGTGGATTTGCTATTTTTGATCATTATTTACATTCTTATTATTACCATTGCTATTATTGTCAATTATTATTGCCTTTCCTGATCATCATTTCTTTGATTATAAGAATATTTGGCTGACATGTAAACTGGCTGAGTAAATGCCTCCTTCATATCTGTATGTTACTTGCAAATCCAGATGAAACATTACTATCTCCTAAACTTTCATGCTGTATTTGACTAGGTGACAGTAGTCACAGTTGTCAACTGTCAATATGTCAAAAAAAAAAGAAAACAGAACTAGTTAATCACCAATGCATTTTGTATTCTATTACTTTGGTTTTCCAGACAAACATGGAAGGAAGCATCTACAGTTATATGTCCCATCTAGATTTATCCAATATGTGAAAATCATAAAAAAATAGCATTTGGCTAAGTTGCATAGATGTAAATGAGTTAAATTAGCTGTGTGTTGGCTGGAAAAGTAGACTTAAAACTCAGGTTGATTATTACATAGTTGCATATATGTGTCTGAACACCAATTTTATGTCTATAAATTTGTATCAATCAAAATGAAAACGTTCTAAAGATAAGTTTTAAAGGAACAAAATAAACACAAACGTTTTAGATTATAATTGAAACTATAGATTATAATTAGATTATAATTGAAACTATAATTGAAACTATTATAATTGAAACTATACATGCTACTAATGTAAATAAATGGCTGAAAAGATAAGTAAATGGATGACAGACAAATCTTTCTTTTTCTTTCTTTCTGAGATACACATCTCCTGCCCTTTTACGTTTTTTATTGGGAGACAGGTCTTGTTAAGTGATTAAGTTACCCAGGTGGGGCTCCAGTCTCCCAAACACCTAAGATTGTAGGCTCTTATGTAGGAGAATATAAAATGTTTTATCTCAATATTGTACTCCTAAGAAATAGGCAAAACTCCCAATTTTTTAAGTGCTGGTTGCTCATAGTGACTTCATAGAATACAATGTGAAAATGAGTATTGGGGTTACACAGAGGAAAGCACTTAAAGTATTCTAATTTTATCACCCTCAAGTGTGTCAAATCAAAACAAATTCAGACTTAAGGAAAAATTTTGCTCAAAATTACCACTGCGATAAAGATACTTCTTTAATCTCTGAAATCTGAAAGTTTCTAAATATCAGGCAAAAGCTTGTTCATGTGGAAGAAGAAGGTCAGCTGGCAAAGTGAAACTGGGCTGTGGGGTGAACTGTGTCCCCTCCAATTCACATGTTCATGCTGTGCCTTCTCCAGGTCATTCAGAATGTGACTGTCTTTTGAGAGAGGGTTTTAGAGAGTACCACAGAGATACCATATGCATTCACATGGTCATGGTGAGAAGCCAAAGAGAGAAGCCCCGGAGAAAATCAAATCTGCCAGGATTCTAATATTATATATATATATATATATATATATATATATATATATATATAATCTGTCAGATTTTTCAGTTGTTTAAGGCACTGAATCTGAACTGTCTTGCTGTGGTAGCCATAGAAAACTAACTTATTTAGACAATAAAGTGTGGTGCTGAATAGTGTGGTTTGGGAAATGTGTCCCATGTTGGTTCAGTGCTCTCAGGATAAGCTGATGCATCCACTATGATTTACACTTTGCTCAGGACTCAGCGAGGAAGCAGAGTTCAGAGGCCTGAGGAGGGGAGAGAATCGCAGACTACAGACTACTAAAGAAAGTGCAGAGGGAGGAAAGGAGCTATTATTCACACTTGCTCAGGGCCGGTATGTTAGAATGTCGTAATCAGGGCATATTTATTTACCTTTGTGGTTTTCCTCCTCAAAACTCATAACCCCAGTCTAATGATGAATAAAAAAATCTTAGGTAAGTCTCAGTTGAAGATATTTTACAACTTATCTGACATGTATTCTTCAAAACTGTCAAGGTTGGGCCAGGAATTTAGCTCGGTGGCATAATTGCCTGCCTGGCAAGTGCGAGGTCATGAGTTTGATCCCCAGTAATAACAACAACAAAACCTTGTCAAGGTTATCAAAAATAAGCGAAGTCTAAGTAATTTTCATAGTTAATAAGAACCTAAGGACAAATGACTAGGAAGTGAGACATGGTACCCTGAATGAGATTATGGATTTAAAAAAAGAACAATAGGAGAAAAACTAAAGGAGTCAGAATAAGGTAGGTAATTTAGTAATTAATATGCATTGATATTGGTTCATTAGTTCTGAGGAATGGTAATAGCATAATATGTAATCTATGAAATCGGGTGTTGTGTATATGGAGATGTCCTATAGTAGGTTGACAATATTTCTGTAAGTCTAAATTGATTCTAAAATGAAAAGTTAGTTTAAAATTAGGGACAACTAAAACAAAGACTATCAGCAATAGTGTATGTCACATGAGATAAGACAAATCCAACACTAAAATACTCCTGTCGGTTGAGAAATGCTGCTGTATCTAACAATCAAGCATAATTCATTTGCCAGTTTAGGAGATCATGATTTTAGTTGAACGAAAATTACATCTGCATTTCTAATTCTATGAAAATAATAGCAAATTCTGTGCAAATAATATTTATTTGGTTTATGCAAAATTCCAAAGAATACATAAAGACTAGCATGGTAATTTGCATGAATTTTCACCTAGGTAACTTTTTTCTCTGCTATCTCTAACCCTAACCTCATTTGGCCTGGATGGCGGAAAGAATCCCTCTAACGTCAATGCCCTCCATAAATACTAACAAATGATCACTTTTTTCAAAACTTTTTCCAACAAGGTCCCTCAGTGGCCTCAGTGCTAAGTGTTCCTTTATTTTCATTTTATCAGTTGACTCATGTCACTCTGCTGATAAAAAGAACTGTGTTTGGATTCTTGTGGTATAGATAATACTGACTGCAATCCATGTAATAAGTATTCTACTTTTTCCCTATACAAAATCACAATGATACAAAAGCATACTCCATGATACCATTTTTTTGTTTATGATTTTTTTATTGTTGTTTTGTTTTGTTGATATTTTAATGTGGTAAGCTTCTTTGTTCTATCTCTGCTACTGTTTCCTCTCTATATGTGCAAAGAAATGACTGCTGATTTTTATTTGAAATGCCGGTGTCTCCTGGGAGAGTTTTTAATGATGAAATTATATGTATGAACCATTGTTATATAAGAGCTATCTTCCACTAAAGAAATCACTCTGTGAAGATATAGTTTGTGTCTAAAGTCTTGAAAGTATTATCACACTCTTTATTGGGCATGTGTGTTTAATTCTTAGAATTTTCAGTAACTTTCATTCTGCTTTCTTAAGGGCAATAAGAAGAGGAATTAAGCAAAAAGTAAATAGTCACTTGATTCTACTGACTATTTATTACTTTTGATGCTTGATTAATAAGTAAAATCTGATTGTTACAGGGAAAAATCTTCAAGCATAATGTTATTGTCGAATAGGGTTTTTTCCTTTGAAAAAATAAGTTCAAGCTGTCAAGTTTGAATTATCACAGGTATGAAATTTTTTCCTTTGGTTCAATACTTTAATGTGCTTAGAACATTGAAAAATGAATATAATATCTCAGTAGCTCAAAAACATGATTGGTGCATATGTATTACACTAACAGTTTAATTAGGAAACTAATGAGATGAAACTGATAATCGGATTGGTGAGGAACTGGTACAGTAAATTTCTATTAGCAGACTTGAGTTCTTCTCTAACAGCTATGTATTCACCCAACCCCAGAGTATAGAAATTATTATATTGGACACCTGCCATCCTGGCCTTTGGAATCCATCCTCCTGCAAAAACCAGCAAATTAATTACAGCTCATTGTAGGGAAGTATTGGCAGAATCAAGTATGTATGAGTTTATCTTAAAGTGAAAACAATGGAACAGATTAAGGGTACTATTAATTAGATATGGTAAACAGCTTAATAGAAATAAAGTTTGATGCTTAGAATAATACTATTTGTTAGCTAGAGTATATGCAGTTTAAGGATATGTGTGAATATATGATACATGTATATGTACATACTTATTATTTGTAATATATCCTATTGATAAGTTGAAAGCATTGCATTTGCATAATCAACTTTGATTTGAAATTCAACACTGGTTACTATATTCCTAGGCAAATAACAAATTTGCCATTGTAATTATTTTTTTATTCATTTCTCCTTTTATCACTAGTGCATTTCTCATGATTTATTACAAATTCTTATTTTATTATTTTCCACAAATACCTTCCACCTGAGTTTAGTTCTCACAGACATCATGAATTCTAATAATAACCATAATGCAGAGCTTCTTTCGAACAAAGGAATCAATGACTCCATTGGTTGTTTTGAGGAGCCATTTGACATTCCATTGTTAGACTTCATTTTTGTATTATTGAACCAAATTCTTTTATTTAAAATGTTGGATCTTAAATATGTGCACTAAATGACTTAAGGTAAAATTTCACTTTCTTATTGAAAGCTATCATTGTTTTTGAACCAGTAATTTCTTAATCCCAAATACTAGTAAATGTGGTAGATTTACCCACTAATTAAAAAAAAATGACCAAAGTAATATTAATAAACACAGCTACCCTGTACCAAACATTAAGTGTTTTAACATATATTTATCCTTTAAAAAATCCTATGAATTATCATTACCACTTATATTCATTGAGATTATAGTCCAACATGCTTAATAATTTGCTCAAAGATGCAAATATGTTGAGTTCTGTACTTGAGTGTGAACCTAGGTCAGAATGACTCCAAAGCCATGCCTTTGATCATTTCTGGGGACTAAAAATTAATTCCCTGTGAATCAAAAATGCTTTATACACAAAAGTTAAACTAATACAATGGTACAGATATTAATTTCAAATGATATTAAATTGATCATTAAAGAGAGATGATGGTTCATAATTCCTGCAGTATTGGACAACCCAATACTATGACTATTTTATAATAAACTTTTCCTCCAAATTCTGCTCCAATAGAAAAAAAATCTCTCCTTTAAAAAGATATGGAAGATGCAAATCTTATTAGAAAGAAGTGGGTGTTTGTTTTCTATTAGGCTGTACACACTCATACACACACATGTATACTGGTTGTAGTAGTGGTGAAATTCTGTTTACAGAGTGTTTGCATTAGGTCAGTGGCTTCTTGCGATGGAACAGGCAAATTAGAATGTGAAGCAGAGTAGCAGAGAAGTTCAATTAAAAAAGACTGAGGCAACTGAAGATCAATCCAAAATGAAGACTAAGAGCTCTGAGCAGATAATGCAAATCAATATCAAAAATGACTGGTCTGCAAAAGGTGTGATTCTTCAAGCTGCTTTCAGAAGGCTACTTATTGTGTCAGTTATTACCCTGCATTTCTTTCTAGGAAGTTTGTAGGTGGCATAGTTTTAAACTCCCCTAAAGAAAATGCCATTTCTAACCCCTCATGTCCCAGAAATTGTGTTATACAAGCCTTTATTCTCAGTTCTGGGGTTCAACAAACATTTCAGCACCTGTTTGTGCAGCGTGATATGCTAGATAATACAATGATCATTCAGCACTGTGAATGTTAATTAGATCACCATTAACCAACAGTCATGAATCACCCAGTATTTAGTAAATGATGTGAAATCTGAAGACATATTGAGTCAGTACACCGTCGAGTGAGACAGCATTCCAAATAGCAGGTACAGCTGAGGTCCTTTCCCACCTACTGTTTGAGAGCGCATGCCTTTATGCCTTAGCATAGCTATAATCTAGAGAGGTAGCACCTTTTTTAAACTCACGCCTGGTGCCGTCACAGAAATTGATTTCAGATTTACTAGTTGTGACTTTAAAAAGTTACAAAACACTTCTAGTAAATGAGGTTGGAGTTCTAAGTTTGATTCACTCTGTCTTCTCAGTTGATAATAATTGCTCTTTCCTGTTGATTTGGTGCAAAAGTGGAATGAAATTTGTGAAATGGCTACAGTATTCAGTGTCTCACACATAAATGTCAGGAAGAATTTGAAGGTTGTTTTGCAGTGTGACCAGTTTTCAATGATTAGTTGAATATAGCAATCAGCTGATGGGATCGATAATTCAGGAAGAAATCAGGAATGGGTGAACATTTGAGAATCAAGTACACAAATACGAACTCACACTTACTCATTTTGAATGTGAATTCCTAAAAAGATTTAATGAACGAAAATTCACATTAAACCTCAATCTTTGGCAATCCTTAGAAAAACTGAAATACCTTCTTTTTCATTATTGAAAGCAAACAGGTCATATTTCTGTCTTGAAGAATATTGTATTGGGCATTTTGTGATTCTTGGAAAATGAAACATCTATCATTTGCTTTTGACTACAGTTAAGGCACTGAGTAAAAAATGACAGGTACATGAATATAGCATCTCAGGGTTCTAAAGCAAGCAGAACTCCAAGTGACTAAAGAACACGTAAGAAATGCACTAGACATTCTCCTTCCATTTAAAGTCACTTTGAATACACACTGTGTGTGTTTATTGCTCTACATGAGTGTATGTTTCCATGATGTATTCAAAAAGCTGAATTTCATAAAATAATGTGAGTTAGAAATATTTTTCTGTAGTGAGACAACTTTACCAGGGAATATTATTGATCTGAGTTTTTTTTCCCCTGTGGATAAGCTATGCATCAGTGTAATATTTTTAATTGTATCAGTATTTTACAGATATATCCACAAGGACATTTTTAATCATTAACCAGTTTCTAGGACAGCATGACTTTAATTGTTAAGAACAGTTTTTGAGCTGGACATGGTGATTCAAATCTGTAATGCTACACGTGGGAAACTGAGACAGGAGGATTATGCGTTTAAGGCCACGTTTAAGGACTACGTAGAGAGATCAAGGGTGGCCTGGATTGCACAGCAAGAGCTTGTCTTTTAAAAAAGAAAGGAAAAGAGGCAGTTATAAGGGACATTTTTACCAATGGGTCCCAATGATTTCTTCTTTGCTTCCATGTCTTTACGTCTGTAGTTTTCATCATCCTTTGAAACCCAGTGCTCCAGGGTAGTTTCAGTTTACAGTATTCGCTCAAGCATTATGTAGTAGCTAAACACCACCAAGCGGACTACACTCAGTCATTCAAAAACTCGGTAGCTCATCTTTTCTTTAATATACATGGTCTTCATTCTTATTAGTGGGAAAAATCCTAAATAAATTTACCATGTTGTTTTCCCATACTGGTTGAAATAACTGTTTTTTCTTTAATTGTAATGATTGTTCTGTTGTCCTCTAATGCAATAGGATGATGATATAAATACAGTTTTATGAACAGCACTGAAATTACTTGAAATAGATTCTTTATGATAAAGGTTGGCTGAAGCATATTTGTTACATGAGGTTGAGCACATTTTAGACAAAAGAAATGCTTGTATCTTACATACTTTCCTAAAAAAATTCAAACGACACAAGGATTAAATAGGAGCAAAAAGTAAATAGGATGGCTTATTTTAATGAAAGAAGGATTATTAAATATACCACTAGCCTGTCTATTATTTAGCTCTTGATCTAACTTGTTACCTAGAACATAGTGCCTTCCTTTTTTCTTTGTTCAAAAGTACATAAATTGGTTGATTATTTCTGTTGACATGCTCCAGTGATGGCTAGGAAACTGAGTCTTGCGTCTCCTTTTTTTAAAGACAAGCTCTTGCTACACAGTCCCGAAGTCAAAGAACCTCATGTAACAAATGGTCTCATGTCTCCTGCAACCTGTTCTGTTAGTCAAGATGTGACTAATGAAGAGTTAGGCTCTCTGGTATGATTCCGCTGTGCTTCTCATGATTTCCCTCCAGTAGCAACTTAACTCAGACGTGATCTCAGGGCAGTAACAAGTGCTCTGAAGAGCTATAAGTATGTAAGTACTTTATGATACTGCTGATGGCAACAGTTTTTTTTTTTTTATTACAAGGCCAACTTGGGTTTACTCAGGTGGGGCTCTACTAAAGGGCATAAACTCAGAGATGTCATTAGTTGAAGAATTCAATGCAATTACACTGTTATAAGTCAAGCTATTTTTACTGTAACAGATAATTCCAAATCTCAAAATAGTTATGCACAACAGATATCTATCTTCCTGTCAGAGTAGTCACTCAAGATCTCACATAGCATAGCCTCCATCTCAATTTAAGGGGAGCACTGTTTTTCAAACGAAATTCTGGGAACAATATTCCCATCATGGTGGCGATGGTTAAATGAATTCATATATGTGTGTGTGTGTATATATATATATATATATATATTTATATATATATATAATATATATATTCATGATATATGTGTATATATATATCATGTATATGTGTATGCATTTCATTGAATACTACATAGTTATAACGTAATTATCAAATGTATATTGGACATACATTTGATGGGTAGCATTATATGAGAGTGATAGCCATGGGATGACAAAGGGGAGGAAAAGAATGTACACATATGTTCATTGTCTAGGGGTCCAGTGTGCACGAGTCTCTAGAAGGAAAAAAAAATAACGTAGCATGTAGATAAATTAGAAGAAAACCAGAAATCAAAGAAAGTTTTTTTCACAGAATACCTTTTTATACTTTTAAAAGTTTAAACTACACAGTTTCAGTTCTCATCCATAAAGTCAAATACATTATTAAAATATCTAATAATAAGGAAGTATAAAAATATGAAAACATTAGGTTTCTGTTTATTAGATTTCTGTTGTAATCATTGTGTACCTCGTACTGATTTTGAGAACTCAGTCAACTTGCATAGCTTTCATAAACTAGAGTTTTACTCTCTAAAAGTTACGGACATTAGTGTCTCTCCCACATAACTGCTATTCAATTTAAATGAGAGAATCTAGGTAATGTGTTTAGCTATTGTTTGACAAAGACTAATTATTAATAAGACTTCAATATTTTTGTTGTCACCATAGTCTTTCCATTATTTAATCATAACAAATACATTGTAAATGAGCTAAGGTAGGAGTAAATTTGGATTGTTTCTGAGAATGCTTTTCTAGGCTGTTTTGTTTTGTTATTTCTCTTTTTAAATGCCTTACTTGTAATGTAACCTTTGGTGTCTTTCTAGACTCTACTCATTACTGAAAGTTCAAAATCAACAATTAAAATGTGGTGTGTACTCTACTATGTTGTTATCATACTAGAAGATTTGGTTCTTCCTTTTCCTTACCTACATGAAACAAAATTATGTGGATTGATGAAAAGCTTATAATTGTATCAAGCCAGTGGTATGTTATGTAAATTTCCCAGCAAAAGGAACTTACACTTTTTCATGTGTCTATTTTGGAGGCCATTATAGTCTCAGATGTTGTAAGCATTATCTCAGTCTGGTGTCCTTCAATAAAGGTAAGTTCTTAATTATTTAACAATATAGATACACAGACTTTTTATTTTAAAGCTTGTCATAAATCTTGTTTAATTAGTATGGTAAAGTTTTGAGCTTTATTGTTGTTTATTTTAAATCATAAGAGCATCCATTCCCCTGCTCAAAAATTGAAGATTGATTGATCAATGATATAATCAAAGAGTTAATTTTAATTTTGATTACATAAGTATGACAGTTAAGAAAACATTCATAATTTTAGAGATGCCTACCAAAGTGTTATGGAAGAAGGGATGATTCAACATGTAGGATTTGCTTATACAAAAAGAAAAAGTGTCTTACTGCATTTGGGTTGGATTTAAGAAATACCACAAATGGGAAGCTAAAAAAATAGAAAATTATGTCTCATAGTTCTGGAGGCCAGGAAGTTCAGGATCAAGGCACAAACAGCCTTAGCATCTTCTAAATACCAGCTTTCTTATTCACAGATGGCATCCTCTCACCGCATTCTTACATGGTGGAAGGAGTTAGCTAACTCTCTTTGTTCTTGTGATAAAAACACGTTCCCCAATTATGAGGCAGTCTCTCATAATTGAATGAGTTCCTATCCCTCTGTTCCTTAACTACCATCAATGTAAGGTTAGGATTTCAATGCATGTATTTTAGGGTGATATAAAAATTCACAACACAGCAATAAGAATAGCAGGTTCTCAGTATTTGTTGAATCCAGGTGATTTATTTGTCACTTTTTAACTTTAAAGTCATTTAAAATTTTTCACAATAGTATTTTTAATTGAGAAGAATTCTATATTCAGATTATTTCTCATTTAACATTCAACAACCTCAGTGTTCAAATTCTACTCAGTATTTAAAGATGTTATTTATTTAGCCAACAAACCAATCTTTATAGTCCTAATCATGAAAATCCAGTGAAAAGATTGGTTCTATGTAAATGGCATGCATGTGCATTTGTTTAATTATATTCAAACAAAATAGCAAATAAATGAAAATTCAAAGTAAATCCTAGCCTTATTGAAAGGATATGAGGTTTTCAAAAAGTGTATTTTCTTCTACTATGCCTTCACCTACCTTGTGACCTCTGCCAGTGTACTCTGGCTGGGTCCTTGACAGGTCAATGACATATTCTTCAACAAGATTCCTCGCCGCCTCTCTCTTCCAGAGTACAAATAAGGTGCATATATTCTCCCAGTAACAATATTTATTATTATTATTATTATTATTATTATTATTGCTTTGTTGTTAGCAAATAGACATACTTAAGTATTTTTGAACAAATGAATAAATATAGAAATAAATAACTGCCTCTAATGTCAGACAAACTCAGACAAAGTCAGAGACAGGACTGTCTCTGTATTTCAGGGCTCAATGCTTCCAAACATACAGAATCATTAAAAAATAAGAGATCAATTCTTGACTTCCAAAATGTTACTACATTCATCTAAAGCCTGAACTAATCTTTGAAGCAGCCACATTATACAAGACTTCTGCTATAATTAAGCAAGTAATATTTTACGTTGTTTCCAAGCAAACATTTATATAGTCTTCTGCACAGTAGCTTTTCTCTGAGCAGTAATGCTTTCTTCCTGATCCTGGAGTTCACCTACTCTTCCATAGGTGAACTACTATATCTTCAAAAGACATCATTGGATCAGACCATATTAATTATTCTGACTTTCTTTTGGCTGGAGTAACACTGATATAAGGCAGGATGGAGATAATTGTCCAATACTTGCAGCCAAAGACAGTTCAAGCATAAACATTGCTGGTCTCATTGTGATTTATCTTGTTAGGAGGAAAATGAACATGGATGTAAACAAGAAAAGAGTTTTACAATTACTCTTTAAAAGCAAAGAAAATGCCATGTAGAGCATAAACTAAGAAACTTCAATAAATAACCAACAGTGCATATCTGTCAGGGGAAAATTCATTGCCTATTAATCACAAACTGGGTTTTGAAATGGTCTATATTTGTTCCAAAGTCCTATTTTTCCATCCCCCCCAACTTAGCAGTGTTTTTTTCCTAATTAAATTGGATTTCTTCCAGTATGCCTCAGAATAGTACCAAGATTTATTATTCTTATTTTCTCCACGTGGCAAGAGTAATATAAATAGCAGGTATAAAGATTTTTCCTTCAACTGTCCTTAAAATTTTAACTGAAGTGTTCCTCCCTGTATTAATGCATTCCAACTATCTGACAAGATAATGCTCCTGTGATGTTGTGTATCTGATCTAACCTTTTGTCTTTGTCAAGAAAGGAAAGATTTTTTCTTGGAGATATCTAAATTTAAAAGAATGTGGTTCATCACTTTAATAATAGTTCAAGGAGTTGTGGCCTGGTATTGTGTTATATTTTGGCAGAGACATATGCCACTTAAAATGAAATGATTTATTTTTAAAGTAAGATTATTACCTAAGTTTACCTTCACATCTGTGAATAGAGAAGCCAAACAAATGTTTTAATTCATCCAAAAAGTTACAACCTGCAATGTTTTTAGATTTTTGACAGTTGCCAGTTTGATTGACCATCTTTTATTAGTTACAAAAAGAATTAAAACCATTCTGAAATTGAATTTCACCAGCATTGGAATTAGCTGTGGTTTTTCCTTATGCATATTTGGCTTGTTTCTCTGATTATTAATAATCTTTAATATTCTATTCTTCTTAAATTCTTATTTTCATAGAAAACTACCTAGTTAAAATTTCACTAACCAATCCAAAAGAAGCATTTTATTTTCACTCATTATGTCTTCTGAAAAACAGAAAATAAGTACACTTTAAAACCCAATGTGAACTAGTGGAAATAACTTCACTTAAGTTTCCCAAAGAATAACTACAGAAAGTTTATTTATTTAGAAATGTATTATTATCCAGCCTTTGACTTCACTTTCATTAATTTAAGAATATCACTCTGTTTGACTCTATAAAGGTGAAGTACTGTGGCTCAGTGTTATGATTTATGTCTAGATTTCCCCCCAAAGCTTCACGTGCTTTTAGATCAGTGTTTTTGGAGGCAGTTGAGTCTAGAATGTGCGACTGGTTCCTATTGCAATGCTGGGATGAAAGGTGCTAAAATTAAGGGTGACTGATTGCTGGATCAGTCCACTGATTGATTGGCACCACCCTCATCCCATCCCTCATGTCCTGGATAAGACAAAAGGGGCAGAAAGAGGCTTGTTTACCCCTTTTTCTCTCTTTGCTGTTGCTGCCTTTTGCTGCCATGAACTGTTGCACCCTGCCATGTGCCACCCTGCCTTGCGATCTGCCGATGTGGGCTGAAACCTCTACAACCTGTGAGCTAAATAGACCTTTCCCTCTTTAAATTTGCATGTTGAGTATTATGTGTCAGCAATGAGAAGAGAAACCACAGCACACAGTAAGGTAAAATTTCCCGTGCTTTAAACTGTTTTTTCTTAACATGTGCATCTAAGAAATTATAATCCAAATTGAATACCTATAAAACATTTACTTTGTAGCAATTAATTATTTCATAGCTGTCATTAAAAATTAAGGCATTCTACTTAATCACAAACCAGAAAAATGACTCACTATGGCATATATCTTTTGTTTTATAAAGTCTCTACATGATTGTTTGAGACATAATCATGTCTTTTGGAGACAAGGTTTTGCTATGCATTTCAGACTGTCCTTGATCTTTCTCTGTAGCCCAGACTGGCCTCAAATCCTCAGTGACTCTCTTGCCTCAGCCTTTTGAGTGCTGGGATTACAGGTGTGTACCACCATGTCCAGTCACAAAATACTCTCTTGTACTGTGGTTACTCTCCTGCATGTGGCAATATGGGGTGATATATTGCCTCTGTGATGAGACAAACTGAGGTAAATGACTGAGAAGGTGTCATAATTAGACTATTATTAGGTATCTGACCATGCATCAGAAAGAAAATTGGATCTTGGATAACTGAAACCATGGAAAGTAAATCTGTGGATAAGGAGGCTTCTTGGGTATTTAATTAAATGGGTTGTACATCTGGTTGTGTTGTTTGCCAAATTACCTAAAACACTCCAAAAACTTTGTATATGTCTTTGTTTTAAGTGTATCACCTTCTTTGCTCCCTTTGCCTTCCCTTCGTTGATCTCTTTGGCTTGCCTATCTGTATTAACAGTGCACCGACTGATGCCAGACTAAGTCATGTGAAACAACACGTCACTGACATGACCCCTGCCTGTGTGGGTCTTACAGGCTAGTGAAGGAGATTAGACATCATGTAGTGTTCTCTGTCAAAAAAAGTCTGAGTTTCCCCTTGCTAAGACTTTGACTTAAGTATTCACTACCACCAAGGCACATGCTAAATGCAACTTGGGAAAATGAATCAAGTCTTGATTCATTTTATTGCTCATTGGGATATTAATCATTGGCCAACTCATTAATAAAATATCATGGCACTTGTTAGCAATGTCAGTTTGCCTAGCCTGCCTAACCTTGGTGTCCAAGTCTTTATGTGTGATTTTTTTTTAAATTCCTGTAACCTGCTCACACTGGGGATACTCTGCGAGACAAACTGCTCCCTCTTTCTCAAACTTTCCTTTTGAAAGAAATGTCACGTGGAATTGATAAGCATCAAATATTTAAAACACAAGTGCAGTACATGCAGGCCTTTTTCAGTTCTTCCAAGGCTCATTACTAGGAAGGTGTTAAAGCTAAAGTGATACTAAGATCCCAAGGCCAAGAGAGCACGTACATCTTCACAGAGTAGCTCCTAAGACTTCAAAGCTTCATGTCGCACAGGACATAGTCAGGGCTTCCATTTTTTGTGGCACAAATATTCCTTTATTCACTAAATGGGTTACTTCTAGAAAGTAACCAGATGGGATGAAAAATCTCTGTATGTCATAAGCCTCACAAATTTCTAAATGGTTATTAAGAAACACAGGATTGAAGTTGATTCCCTGAAAGCAAAAGATTTGAATATTCTAACAAAGAAGTAAGAGCATTTGTTTGTTTTTCATTTTGAGGTTTTTTTTTGAGATGTGAGAGTTCCCAGTGGGTTTTTTCTTTTTTTTGCTTTAGTGTATTTGAGAATATTTCTCAAATGAATATCTAAGTGAAGATATCCAGGGATGTTTCAAGTGATAAATTGATAAAAAATTCATTATGAAGGAATAGAGTTAATGAAAGATTTTTTGAACAAGACACTGCGCAATAGAGTTTAATATGTATAAATTAAATCTTCTAGTTGGAAACATACTAATAAAAGCAATGAATTAAACATCAGGACCAAGAGACTTGGGCTTATTAATATAGTGTAACTCTATTTAGCAAACCCTAATTTGCTGAACGTTGATGCTACCAGTAAAATTAATAAGTAGGAAAAAGTGTATCCAGCAAAATACAAATGTATAAAATATTTAATTTTAAAATTTAATAAAGATATAATGCAATATTAAAAGTTGGAAGGAAAAGAAACTCGTGTCATGGCATCATATCTGTATGAGCTATAGAAAAACACACTGGTAATGTTAATGTACTAGTCTTTCTTTGAAGACTATAATCAGCAACGATGAATGCTCAAAAAGAAAAAAAAGCCATTTCCTCTCTCTCTCAAAATTTGAGATTTTTAGATATTGGCATTTCAAATCTATCTAGGGATATACTTCACACTACTATTGACTACAACAATAAAATGAACAGTTTCACAATGCATTAAAGACATGAGAGTGATAAATACGTTGTTTTCCTTTATTTCTATCCATTCATCACAATAATTCTTTCCTATACTTGAGATTTTAACGAAATGTGCAATAGAATTTTGAATGCCTTTTAAATGTCAGGCATTGTTCTAGGTGACGGGGACACAAAGATGACTGAGACAGCCATGTATTCAGCCATCATGAAACACGTGTTTTAAAAGGATGACAGATGAAGAACAATTAAATAAAGTGGTAATTGACAAAGAAAAAATAGCATAATGAAATGCAAGATATGCTTAGTGAAGAATGACTTTCTGTGATCTGGAAAGCTATAAATACATAAGAATGACAAATTTTTGGCTATATGAGATTTGCTGACTTCTATTTAAGTAAGACATGAGTTTCAGTTTTGAAGAGCTTCTATGCTACTCTAAATACAGGATTGATCTATGTCAAGACTGACATAATATAAAAAAATTCCTCAAGTTCCACTGTGAAGAAAATCTATACCCATTTAGACATCAGAACTTAACTTTGGTTTTCCATTACAGTTTTATTCTATGAAATCACTTTGAAGCGGTTTGTATATTATTTGAATAAACTTGGTATCCATTGGGTTCTAAAGATAGTGAGTGAAAAAATATGTTGTATAATTTTTAAAGTATGTTAGTCTTAAAGAATTGTTGGTTTATTTGCTTGTCGTTCTTAAGGGAGAGAGGACGAACTTAGTTTTAGAGCTAATATCATTACAGTGATACATATATACCCATATTTAGAGCAGCACAGTTCATAGTAGCTAAATCTTGGGAGCAGCATATACATTCATGAGCAGATGAGTGGATAAAGAAAGTATAGTGTTTAGCACAATGAAGTACTTCTCTGCCACAAAGAATGACAAAGTTGAGTCATTTTAGGAAGACAGATGCACCTCGGGAGCGTAAAGTTAAGTGAAATAAATCAGACACATGAGGTTAAGGGCTACATAGTGTCTTTTATATGAGAAACTCAGATAACAAGTAAAGAACAAATTAAGCATAATAGGAAGAAGGAATACAGGTCTTTTCAAATCAGAAGCGCGTCAAGACATAGATGGAGTGGGGACAGAAAAAAGGAGTTAAGATATGTTCTGTACATGTCCCAAGCCCCCAGAAGAAGTGTGACAATATACACTGCAAACACGGGCTTAAAATTTTTTGAAAAGAAAAAATGAAACATGCAACAGAATTTTGAATGCCTTTTAAATTGAGTTTCAAATGAAAAAGGACTGCCATGAATCTTGAGGCATTAAGACAAGATAAGGCAAACAGGACCACACACTGCGGTTTACGTGTGTGTGTGTGTGTGTGTGTGTGTGTGTGTGTGTGTGTGTGTGTGTCTTTATGGACACTGATGATATTGGTACCATTAATAAGAGAAGTCTGTTGATGACTGGTACCAGGTTACATACATTAGTGAATTGCAGGAGGAAAAGTGGTTCATAGAGATCCCTTTTAAAGAAGTCTGATAGTAGAGAGCAAGATTTGCAGATGAGATCTGTAAAAAATGAATGGATTGCACCTTTTGGGGTAGACATTTTTTTTAAAGTTTTCAACATCACCGAAGTTGAAATACACTGTGAAACTGGTAATATCTTATATTAATAGCAGATATTTTTCTTAGTGCAGTACAAAATGATGGTGAGTCTCATGTCGATGGGTTTTTCACATTTGATTAAATAGTTGTTTGCTCCATGGTAAAGAATAATAAGTAGTTGTGAAGCCTTGGGCAAGATAATTAACCTCCAGGAGCCTGAGAATCTCTGTTTTAAAATGGGAATAGCATAAAAGCGATTCATGCAGTTATGGAGGCCAAATAAGTTAAATTATGTAAAAGCACTTTATAAAATACAAAGGGTTACAAACATGTAGCGATATAATCATCATCATTATTAGTCTTTGGCTACAGAGGGCTTGCTCTTTGGCTGGAGGGTATAGCGTATTCAAACAAGGCAATCTAGATTGATTGCCCTGAAATTAAATTAAAACCTCTATCAGCTACAATTCATCTTATATTGCACAAAGGACAGTGATACACAGGATTTTATCCAAATGTAAAGATGCTTATGAAGATTGTAATGTTAGCACTTAAATACAATCCAATGAAAATCAAATGTTCACAGTTTGAGGGTGCTCAGTCACTTGAATTATTTGTTTGGGCTCAGTTTTTTGGAGCTAAATAAAAGTTCCTAAGGAACCATGTTGTTTTTTTGTTTGTTTGTTTGTTTTGTTTTGTTTTTGCTATGTTGCAGTTCCTATATGTTTGACCATGAAATGTAATGTATGCCCCCTCTTTTCTTCCTTACACTGTCCAAGAAAAAGAGCTATCACTTCAAAAAATAGTATTTTCACTTGTCAGAAACTCATCTTGCCTTAAGAAGTAATACAGAAGATAAAGAATCTGATCCCACAGTTTACAACATCAAAATGAATTGAATGATTGTAGGAACAAAAGGTAAAATTAAGAAATGTTAGTAGGAGACAGCTTTAGCTTTTGACCTTAGGCAGTGCACCTAATCTCTTTTCCTCTTTATCTCTCTTAGACACCTAATCTGTAAAGTAAGATTTATAAAGTAAGGTTTCTGCTAGATCAAGTGGTTATCAAGGCACAATTCATATAATTTTTCTTGGGTAGGGCATAATCTGCATATACATCTGCATAAAGATTATAAAATTTGGTTAAGATGAAATCTATGCAACTAATTTGAAAACCGGGATCTTAACAAATATGTAACTGTCATAACCTGCAAATGTCCCATTTCAAGTGACATCCCTGGACAGAAAAATAGAGGAAGAAATTGAGACAGAGAAGACACCAAGGAAAGGAAAGAGAACTTATCAAGTCAGTAAACGCTTTCCTCTGCTGGGTGACACACATGTACACACCTAATAGAAATACAGTGTGTAATGAGTATATACATGCTGAGGAAAATTAAAACGTATCTTTTCATAGGTCCTTCGTCCACATGGAATGATGGTTGTTGTTATCATTGGAGATTATCTCCTATATTATGTCTAATGGCTTTATAGTAAAATTTCTAAATATTCTCTGACATAAAACCTAAAATTATATAATTTCTTCTAGATCTGGAAAAGAGCAAATAGGAGGCATTGTGGAGAATTCCTAATAGATTTTCCTCAAGTTCTTGTCCCATTCTTTTTACTTTCTTCTTACCAGTACCATGTTACAGGTTTCATTAGTTCTTGATAGAAAGTAAAGGTCATTAAATCTGTTATTCATTACCAGAAAGAGTATTTTTCTGCTAATTTCACAAGGAAAGAGTTCAGAATTAATTTCTTGAAATTTCATAGAGTATTGAGAAATTTAAAATACAATATGTATCAGAGTCCTTTAAAATAAATCTCTTATGATCCACATTTAAAAATACTGATCTTGGACCTCCCGAATAGAACTGTTTAAGACCTTTGTCATCCAAGTCTTCTTAGGTTCCTCATTGCCAAAACCTTCCCCAAATTGTGAAATTCCTTTATGTCACTTCCTAGCTTCATAATCTTCATTGACTGAAGAAATAACGAATGATTTCAAACCTTTTTGTGGATGAAAGACTGTGACTCACTTTAGAGTACTCATATACATAGTGCAGCCCTTGGTCTCCAGATACCCTGTGGAGAGTCACCATTGGTGCCAGCTAATCAGTGGTCAGTTTCACTACACCAGATTTCTGGAAAGGTAATTGGATCATGTGGGTGCTTATTCAACAGTGGGTTAATCTACTGATATTCATGGCTCCATGCTCTGAAGAGGTGGGTTCCACTTGGAGGAAGATGGTCACTGGGGTTCTTTGGAGAGTGTATCTATTGATGACTTTCTTTCTTGGTGCTCAGCTGCCTGGCCACTAGGAACCAAGCACTCTGGCTCTTCCGTGCTCTTGTGCCATGATGCTCTCCCTAACCTAGACCCACAGCAAGGGAACTCTGCCAACCACAAACTGAAATCTCTAAAACCTTGAGGGAAATAAATCATATATCTTCCTTTAAAGTGTGCCTCATGCATTTTATTCAAGCAATAGGAAATCTGACCAACACACCATTCTGACAACAGCATTCTCTGAACAAGTTCAAAGAAAAAAGAAAAGAGGATTTATCAAAATTTGCATAAATCTTGACTGGTGAAATCAGGACTTCAAGTCAGAAATGATGCCAAAATAAAATTGATATTTTTTTGTGCTAGGTTATGCACTGTCAGAGGAATGTCAGAGGAATTTTTTTCCACCTTTTTGCATGTGAAAAGTTATTTGCCTTGTAATGCACTGTCCATCCAAAGTTCTGTTCATTTTGATTGTAGTTAACTCGTTCAGCAGGTGACCATGGCTAAGCCTGTCTTAGAGCATGTATAGGAATCACTTAAGCTAAGCAGGTAAATTTTTGAAAAAAGTCAGCTATTTTGCCCTTTCTGTTGTATTTGTTGAATTCTAAAGGGCATTTTTTGAAGAGATGCAGATGGTTTTCTAATCATAAAGAAACTCTCTGAGGATGAAACAAACATATGATGGTGAGCAGAGTTGACCCAGGAGAGAGAGAAGGAGTAGGTCCTGGTGACATTGTCTTAAATCATCTGAAGGCATCTTAACCCACTGTGCTTTCTGAGCAGGAAATACAGCCTAGTAATATACTGATCCTCAGTAGCCACTTGCTAATGTGCATTGTAATACTTTGGAGGAAAGAAACTCTCATAAGGACATAGTTTAATATCACATACTTTGTTAGCTTTCCATTGCTTAACAAATTAAATGAGTCAATCAGTTCAGGAAGAGAAAATGTTTACTTTGGTTCACAGTATTGGTGGTTGATTATCAGTGGACTTTGTTGTTTTTGGACTTAGAGGAAGGCAACAAATCACAGTGGTAATGGGTGCAAAGCAAAGATGCTCACCTCATGAAAATACGCTAAAATGCGAGACAGAGGAAGAGATCATAGTTTCCTAAAATCTTTTCAAGCAAATTCTTCTAATGACTTAAAACTTTCCAGAGGAACCCAAATTTTCAATGCTCTACCTCTTTGGAATAAAGCTAGGTCCCAAGCTAGGGACCAGGGCTCTAACACATGGACCTTTGGGAGGGTATTCAAAAGCTCAATGAGATCACATTTGGACTAGCATTTCTCAGTAATTTCTACTAAAATAAAATCCAGTTGAATCTAGAACCTCAATCTATTTCATATAATTGAATTGTGAAAGATGAAGGAGTAAACACTTCATTTTAAAAGGATAATTACAAGAAAAAATTTTGTTTTGCTTTGTTTTGTGGGGACAGTGTCTCACTATGTAGTTCAAACTGTCCTTGAACGCGTGGTGATCTTCCTGCCTCAGCCTCCTGAGTGCTGGGATTATAAGTGTACACCACCACTACACAAATTAAACATTTTTATAAACAAAACAATTTAATGGTTCAAACACTAGAAAGTCAAAGGATTCCTGAAAAAATTGTGGACAAGTACTTTAAGTGGTTTCTTTGTTTCTTCTAATCCACATGTAATGTATTTTAAAACAATGGTTCATCTTCTTCATTCTCTGACATATGATGTCCGATCCTACTCTTAATCTTAAAATCTCACATTAATGGGAAAATTGAATGGCAATATCTTCTGATTAATTTGTATTAGTACTCCATAAATGAAGGTATTTCTTCAAAAAGATCACAAGTGAACACTTACACACAAACTCAAGTGAACTAAACCCAATTTTACACTAGCTCACAGACTCTATGCTTATTTTTATTTTAAATCCAAAAGGTACATATATACATACCTGTTTATGTGCTATGGATGTTTCTCAGTTTTGTAAGTATGTTAATAGATTTATACATTTTTATGCCTACAGATAATTCTTGTTTGATTCTAGTAATTACACTAGGGAGTGGATATTGTTATTGGACCCATGTTTAGACAGAGAAGCTAAGGTTAAAAAAAAACTCTAAGTAATACAACTTAAATTGTAAGTTGTTTAACTTGGTTTCCACATCTAATGTGGGTTCATGTGAACGTCTCTGTTCTATCTGTATCATTTATATAAATTAATTGACAAATTTTACTTTGTTAGACACAGTGTAGCCAAAGTTATTGCAGGATTCAATCTCTGTCTTCCACCGCACTTAATAATTCTATAAAATTTAAATGAGATGCATTGCCTTTCTCTTAAGTTTTATTTAAAGCTACATGAAGACAGCAAACTGATCATATGCATTTTTAGATTGCACATTATGTGGAATTAGTAGCAGTTATTCATCAAGTATTTGGAAACTGTCACTGCCATTGGCTATTTGGCAATTTTCAATGTTGTTATTTTATTTTGGTAAAAGAGCACAAAAGCACACGTGAATGATTCAGGAACAGGAAACTGAAGAGTCTTAAGTATGTAGGTGGTTTTGGGAACAGGGAATTTCTAGTAGCAGATGAACTCCAAAGTCAGAAGACTTTCTTTAAGCTTTCTTATAAATGTAGGGAATCCTGTTGAGTTAAATAGTTCCCTGTGTCTAACAAATGGAGTCTGAAGACCCTTTGGAAAATATCCTGCAATTACTTGACTGTTTACATTAAGAAGTATTTTGGTGCATGGAAGACCACACACACACACACACACACACACACACACACACCATAGCTATTGTTATGTATTGTTTCTGTGCCTCAGAATACTCATGAAAACATAGAACCCGATTTCTATCACTCCAAACCATACTACTCAATGCAAACATTTAGTGTCTCTGATGTTTACTAATTGACTCTAGAAAATTTTTGGTCCAAAGCCCACTGAACAAATTGACAATCTTTTCTACCAATTTCTGACTGTACAATGGTTTGCGATGTAATATTGTAGTTGCACTTTAAGCCTCAAGTCATTTCTAATGTAATCCCCCCCGGACAGCTGAAATCCTCATCTAACAGGTGTTTATATATGCATCCTAAAAAAAATTGTTAACTCAGCACTAAGGCTTAAATGATAAATCTAGAAAACCCATAATACCTAAGATCATTGCTTTCAGACCAGTTATAATTTCACCTCTCAAAACCTCAAATAGGTTTTTTATTTGATTAGATATAATCTGAGCTGGAAATTTCCTCAACATTCATACAAGAATGTATTCTTCCACTGGAAAAAATGTGGCCTGTGTTTAATTTGTTTTTATAAGTAATTGCTAAAATTTAGCTGGCCAATAATATTTTTAAATCAAGTGTTTGATAGAAAGGACAGTGAAAGGGGAACTTTTATAAATTCAATGTTTTGGATGAACTGAAAGAAAAATGGAGGCAAATGTTGATAATTCTGCAGAAAATAATTTTTTTTTTGGTCATGATCCAACAAATCCACTTAATATTATTCTCAGCATTAATGTCAATATAAAAATCTAGAAACTTGAAAAAACCAACCTCTGACTGCATGTTCAGAAATTCTGATTAATTTAATCTACAATGTGGTCATTCATTTGCATCTGTTTACAAGTCTTTAAAATGTTTAATGCTCTTACTTCTACTTTGATAGAGAGGCAGATAAAAGATTTCCTTTGGGCTAAGCTTACATTTACTCTATAAAACAAAGCCTAAGGCTTGTGTTGTACGTGTGCACACACACGTGTATGCATATATTAGGAGAGGACGAGAGGGGGTATTGCATTGCTGTTGAAAACTATTAATATTCTTTGAGAGTACTAAATCAAAATCTGAAATTACACTTTTGAATATTTGCAGTAAGAGTGGTAGGTACTTTCACAACATTTACACAGTTGAGATGTCTCATTTTAATGTGAGATCTTATGTGCACAACTATACAACTATACAACTATACAATATTTTTTAGAGGAGTGTTGGTAGGAAACATTCCAATACAGTAATTCACAAATGAGTATTGCTGCTTAATATTCTTATGTTTTAAAAATGTATTACAGAGGAAATTAGTTGTGTGGGTCCTGTCTTAGGAGAAAACATCAGATGTCCTTGACTCTTCAGAGCACAGTAAGGCCTATGATTAAGAAGGTCTGTGAATGTGTTATCTAGAAAAACCAAGTATTTTTTCTGGCAAAAAATGTTTGTTCATGTATATAAGTTACAGTTTTCTTCTAAAAGAATGAATATGGTGGAATTGCGCTTTCCAACAGAAATTTACAGTTTTTAAAAACTGAATTTGTTCTCTCACCAGACATATATTTTGGATGAGAAAGGAAAGACCAAAGTGGGTAATATTCTTTCAGAAATGCCTACACAAGCTCTCCAAGACATTATATCTAAACTGAGAAGCAATAAGAGCAGTATTTTACATAAATATTCCATAATATTGAATGCATTTTGCTGCCTGTAATTACAGCTCTGATTTACTGAGAGAAGGATAACTATGGGGCAATAATTAGAATGCAGGCCTCATAATTACCAGAATGTATATCCAGATATTTGGTTTGAGAAATTTAAAGAAACACACACATATATAAAATACATACCTATAGGAACAAACTTAAAAGAAAGCACAACACATCTTAAATAAAACAGTAGCTATAGCGCATGACTACTGAACTTCATTTGAATGAAATGTGAATTTTTAGTGATATGTACAACTTCTAAATGCAACTTTGGTGCAGGAAAAATTCAGTCAATTTAAGGCAAATTATTACATGTAAAATTTTTGGTAATTTTGGTTCTTATAATCTGACCCAGGAAAGAACAAGTTGTTCAATTTGTGCTGCTTTTTACAAGAAAGTGTTACGAATTGTGATGTCATTTAAATACATTTGTGAAGCAAACAGGTAATTAGACAATCAGACTTTTTTTCACCTTGCCTGTGCCTGATTTCTTTTTTTCTCTTTTGGGGCATAGAATAAACAAATATGATAAAAAATATTTAAATTAGTGACCAATTATAATTTTCTTCAAAGCAGATAAGCATTTAGCGTGAGTGCCTAAAAGTAACAAAGCATGGTTTGCTTTTCTGAGCAAACCATGATTTGTTATTAAAATGAGTTGCGCGCTTATACTGTGGTTCCTTTTGGTAACTCCAAACTTATAGGTAAAATCACTAAGAAGCTATAAGTGGTGACTGAATAAGGATATAGCTAAGGAAATATGAAAGATGCTATAATGATTTTTTATTTGAAAATCCATATTTCAGACACCAAACATTGCTTCATGATTTAGTACCTTCACATTGCAAATGCAAACATAGTCCCTATATTTACATGTCCACTACTGTATATTCTTACATGCTAATTCTTTTTAAAATTGGTTCCAAATCTGCCAAGTGATATCTCTACCAAGAATTTTCATCTCTATCAAGTGATGTTATACTGATCAACAGTGTTGTTCTATCGCACTGTAGAGGTTATAGTGTATGACTTTTTCTCCCAGGATAAAATGACGACTACTTAGAAAGTAGCATGATGTGTACATAAATGCAAAACCAGCCACTTTTCTACCATGAGAAGGTAGATAATTAAAGGGTAATTTTTGAAATGATAAGAAAATAAGGGCAAGGAAAGATTGGACAGTGAATTCTAAGTTATATTGTTGGATAGGAGAAATAAGTTCTTGTGTTCTATTGCAAAGTAGCATCATTAGTTCACAGCAACACAGCGCTTGAAAAAGCATTTTGAATGTTTTCACCAGAAATGATAAACGTTTGTAGACATAGAAAAGCTTATACATTACATATGTGTATCAAATGTCACACAATATTCCATAAATGTGTGCAATTTTTATGTGATGATTGAAAGTTATTTTAAAATATGTAGCATTTATTGAAAGTTTTCTATTTATCTCTGCATTGACTCATTTAATTACATAGTAGTTGTCAAAATTTAACTTATTGCTAGTTGACAGTTGACAAAAGGAGGTACAAGATAGACTATTGTAGACTATTCAGTTAATAATTTGTTTTAAAATAAAAAGTATCTCTCTGGTCTAAATTATATTTGAAACACACTCAAAGGCTTCAGTTTGATCAGATAAATGTTTAATTCTATTTCAGATAGTTTCATGTTGCTGATTATCACATGAAAATGTCAAAATAATGATGACTTTGGGTAAGGAAAATAATGATGTACATAAGGGAGCTGCATGAATTTTTGAAATTGCAGTATTAAATCAAATTTATCATCTGATTTGCCAAAGCAGTAAAAGAGCCGGAAGATGTTAAAAAAAGAGGAGGAAAAAAAGGGGCAATGCGAAATCAAAACATCATAATATTGGTCCCAAAATCCTTCTTGAAAGTTACATAGAAAATATACATTATTTATGTAAGATCATTCATATATTGTTTAAATCTTGCTAGTATATATTTTGCTATCATTTTACATTATATTATTTCATTTTGGCATTTGGATTAACCTTGAGAAATAGAGACTTTAAAAGTTTCTAAATGACAACTCACCACAATGTGATAATAATGTCTTATGAGGAAATGAACATTTTTTTAAATGTATGAAATGTCAAAGTCCATTAATGAATTTGAAGAGGGAGAAAGAAAACAAGTTTATTATCTTTCCACTTTAGGAAGTGTTCACAAGAAGGATATTTTTCAAAGGGCAGCAGATTGATTTGTAACATAAAAATCACAACCAAAATACTTCCCTGAGTGTCTCCCCCACAGGCGCAAAATACTTTCCCTCCTCAAATACAGCCAAATTGCAGAGATGTCTCTTCATAGGATGTAACCTGATACCCACCTGGACGAGGTGTCAGGACTGGAGACCACACCAACTGACCTAGTTGTGCTTTGCCAAAAGGAAACAACAAAAACTCTCCAACTTTAGAGGCACAAAGGCATCTTTTTATTTAATTCCAAATCAGGTAGGCTTTTTGGCATAAAGTAAATCTTTATTCAGACATTCTGTGACAACAATCGTCTCCCAGGTTTATTGTAATCCGAATTTGCCACGGAACCTCGGTAAGCTTTAAGAAGCATTTCCAGATCTTTGCGTGAGGAATAGACTATTCTCTATACTCGTTCTTGAAAAAAACGTACCTACACTTGTTGTAGTCAGTTTTGCATTTGAAAGTGGTGAAGATGGGCCCACTTTATCCCTTTAAAAAAAACTATAATTCTCTTCTTTCTTCCATATTTTAAAGAATGCAGTGCTTTCTTCCTAAAGCTGCTCTCTAAACAAATCCAAATCATTGCCTTCTTGAATTTAAATATCTTTTATATTTTGAGGGAAATATGTAAATGAAGGGATCAGTAGGCTTGTGATGCTACAAAAGTGAAATAAAGTCACCAGCCATGAAAACATAAGATAAAATGAACAACAAAGGAATGCAGTGGCAGGGCGACAGAGAGAGAGAAGCTGAAGGAGATTGTGATTATTTACCCTGGCAGGGAGGACAGACACATGACTGAGTGGTTAGAATGCTAAAAATATGTGTGTATGTGTATGTGGGGGGGGGGGGTGAGGACCCTGATCGAACGTGGGTTTTTTTTTTTTTTTTTTTTTTTTATGTTCTGACAGCAAGAATTGGATTCTGAAGGACCATCCTGAGAGAAACAGTAGAAAATCCATTACTCGAGACTTGTGTACTAAGACATGACCCAGTCTTGGAAACTCTGTTGTAGATGTTGAATCTATTAGCTGTCTGGGGGGTAGAAGAGGACATTTTAGAGATATATTGTTTCTGTCATTATTTTTTGACTAGTTCTTGATATGATGAGCACTTTTGAGCTGCTGTACCTTGAAAATGGGAAACCAACATAAATATCTTTTGAGGAGGGTGAGGGGTGGTACATGCTCTGACTTTATCATGGTTGTTAGGCCCAGGGAAATGTATCACGAAGGTGGGGTGGGTGACACAATCATGAGCTGACAGATGGCTCAGGCCTAGGCAGAGCTCTGGCATTCTAAGATTATCCCCCGAAGACCAGAGGAGGTTGTCTACTTCTGGTGGCTTTCTGAGTTGCTTGATATTTCCTTGATAGAAAAGAGATTTTATCATACATATTAAAAAAATAAAAATCAAGAACCAATTTCCTTTTCACTCGTATTCCTCTAAGATCTGATAGGGCTAGTGCGTCTCGTATAATTTACTACATTAGAGTGGAACTGAGTACTTATAGTTACCTTCTGTTATGGATTTTTCTTTTTAAAATTCTTTTTTGAAGTAATTATGTTAGTAGTTGTTACCTGGAGCCCCACTCTTACTTATCTTCTGTAGGTGCAGAACTCAGGAGTTATACAACAAGACTATCTAGTCTGATTCCCGGGGACCAGGGTAGAGAAGGTAAGAACACCACTGGAGGGCTGTGTGTGTGACATATAGCAATGTATTCATTCCTCAGAGTCAGCTTTGTCAATTTTGAAATGACATTCATGACCACCTCAGAGGGTTTCTGAAAAGATTATGTAAATAAATATGCAGCATCATGATTACTACTTAGTAGATCTCAACTGATATTTCCAACTTCAGAAATGTGTCCTCACAGGGTCATTGTGGGTCTTGTTTCTGTGCATTTTGTATATATACTGTGAGTAGATTCCTTTTTTGTCTTCAGTTTTATCCACCTGAAAAATGAAAGAATGGGAAATAGAACTTGTGATATGGGCAAAGATCAAATTGTCTATACTTTTGGTGGCAATACTAATAAATATAATATTGGGAGATAATTTGTCTCTGGCGAAAAGAAAAGTGGAGACATATCATTAAATGCAGGGGCTTCATTTCACCATTATTGATCTCTTTAGAGTTTTAATTTGCCTAACTATACTATAAGTAAACAATAAGGTGTTGAATTAGTAACATTCCCCAAACCTACCTAACTATGCGTCCTTTTTCTGGTGTACATTTCTTGTACAACTGTTCCATGAATATATTTCAGTAAAAGCTTTTTGCAGAGCTGGCAAAATTTGTTGCTAGCAACAGAAGGAGGAGCTCACTGTCTACCCACTAGGATCCCAGGTAGGTGCAAAAAGGTGGTCAGTGGTACTCAGTAAGCATATGAAGAAATGAATGAATGACAGTGATGTTTTTGTCTTTGTGCAACCTTATGAAGTAAGTACCCTTCATTTGTTTTTAAATAGAAGCTTCCAGAGGTTTTGCTATCTTCCCAAAATGAGGTGAGTTTGCTTTTCTGTCTACTTCATATGCTTCTCTTCTGCTATCTGAGAGAAGGATCGCAGAGAAAGACAGAGGGAAGCAGAGAAAGAAAAAGATTCTAGAGTGCTGGAAGACCTGGACAGTTAGGATAGAAACCTTTAAAGTTACAGCGGATTGAAGGTGGCGAGCAAAGAACTGCTCCTCAGCTTTTGTTTCACTTTGGGAGAAATTGCACATGAAAAAGTTTTAATGAACGGAAAACAAATGTAATTCAAACAGCAGTTGATATGAACCTGGATATCATAATTCAAAGACATTGTACAGGCTGAAAATGGCTAAATGCAAAAGACAATAACTATTCCAAACTTACTGATTGCATTTTAATAAATTTGCAAATGAATAACATAAGAGTCACAGACATTTTCCCAGTGCCCACTCTGCCCCAGAAATTTGACCCTATTATGTCACTGTATCCACCACCACTTGCTAAAAATAATTAGAACTCTGCTTTGGTGTGCAAGTTAACTGAGATGAAGGGAAATTGAGCCATGTTTCCAAGGTTTCTCAATGAATAAGCTGAGATTTGAATTCACTCCAATAAGTTATAAATTCCTTACCCATTTTATTATAGTGCACTGTCATATAGGGAGAGGTGTCTGATAGGATTTTCGGCGCGATCAAACAGCAAACATGAGATAAAAGACCTTTATTCCAAGGACGTGGAGAGGTGCCTGACCAAGGACAGCTTGGTCACCTCTGACCTGGACTTGTGGTATACAATAGGTATATAACGGGGGTGGCGCTTAGGGCGGGCATTGATGACCCACAAGTTCCTTTTTGCGCCACTGGGAAAGGGAGTGGCCACAGGGGGAGGAGGAGGTGACCTCAAGGTAAACACATCTTGGTCCCTCCTGGCAACTGCTCGGTTCTGTCTCCCACAGCAGCTTTCTAGGGTAAAACTCTTTTAGTGTCTATCAAAGATGCTTAAAAAGAAAACTCAAAGAGGATCACAATAATATGATTTAAAATTGAAATTTTGCGGTCCTGGCTTAGTGGACTCGAATATCAGCTAGGTTTTCAGTGTGTGTTCTGAAGCATGATGTACTTTTTGGAGTAAGAGTGCGGATGTGTGTGAGAGAAAAGAACAGGGTAGGTGGAAAAAGAAGAGACGCCTCTCTGTTGGTGCAAACCACCGCGCACTATTAATGTTAATTTTGAGGGGAGGTGGCCAGTGACTCACGCTGTGTGGGCTCTAAATGAATTGTGGTGAAATTTTGAAGTTACAGTTTCTCTTTTGTAATTGTGGGCATTTCATTCAGAAGTACATCACGCGTCTCGGCTCTCACAGTTTAAATTAAATTTCCTTATTACATTTTAAGTAGCCTGTCATGGATTATTGAGTATTTACTGTATGTTTATACTGTAATTCTCCAAAATGACATACAGTAATTGCTTTAGCTACTGCATCTGATGTCTAATTACTATAAATGTGTGTAAAGAAGTAATTAAATGGAAAAAAATAAACTTTTTTCTCCTCACTTTGTATTGCTGATGGGGCAGAAGATGTTAGTTCTTTCTCTGATTTTTTGGTGAAAACAAATTCCTGTGCAAGCATAGTGATAAACAAGCCAAAGGTTAAACATAATCTAAAATGTGGCTTAGCCATAAATTCCAGCTGAGTTTTAATGGGCATATCAGAAGCGCCTTGAACCTGAGTATGGGCTAGGAACTTAAGTTGTTCCCTTATAGAAGCTAAAGTCAAGACAGGGCAGTCTTTGCACAAATATGTTTCTATTCCACCTTACATTTCTAATCCAGAAGTTAATAGAACATTTCAAGACATTTTGCATAAAATAAACCTCTAGAAATTTCTAGTCTGGTGATCAGAAAAAAATAAACTATCATAAAACTATCACCAGGAACAACAATAAAAACCAGCAACATTTTTGATAAATAATTTAGTTTGATTTATCAAAGTCCAATTATTTTTTAAAGGCAAGATAAACCAACAGCCTTTCCTCATGGGTTATGCAAATTATTAAGAGCAAAATAATGATGTAACCCTATTATCCATCCTGGGGTTAGAATTATAGGGATAGAGTTCTATCCTAATGTTAAGACCATCATAACTATATTGGTTAGGCAATACCAAATATCATCACATAGTATTCTTTTCTATAGAAGAAAGAATCACAGCTGGATAGACTTAAAGCAAGATCTGAAATTAAAAAGACTGCATTATTCTCCACATCCTTCTAGGGTAGGTGAACGCAGAGGGGCATTTTCAACCACTGAGACAATAATAAAGACAGGCACAAAGAGCCCATTGCAATCTTGCTGCTATAAAGTTTAAGTTGACCCAATCTTTCTCTGACCTTTTGAATTGCCTATTGAAAACACATAAATGGCCCTCAGCTGAGAAGCAACTCAGCAAGCATTCTAGACAACCTGTGGTCATTCCCTTGAGCAAGAAGTTTGAAAAAGGACTATATATGTTTTCGGCTTTGCATAAATGGAGTTTTCCCACATAGTGTTCAGGGCTATGGTTTGTTCCTTTGGTATACACTAGACTCCAGTATTTACCTCTCTTGTGGGTGCAACACTAATGTTCTGCTATTCACCCCAGGCTGGACAATCTGACACTGCTAGTTATCATGAGTCAAATTAAGTGTATCAATCAATTAATTTGAAGTTGGTATTTTGTTCTCCTTATAAGTGGGTAGAATTCATATAAAAACATGAAAATGAGATGTCCCTTGGCTAAACCAATGAACCAGATTAAAAGAGGGAAACATTTAAGATTCTATTGCTGTGCCTGGCCAATTTTTATATTTCTAAAAATATTTGTGCAATATTTTCTATGTGTGAACACTTAAAACAGCTTGTACCGAGTCACGTTTCTTGTCACTTTCTCAGTGTTGAATTCTATGAAGAAATCTTTGGATTTGAATGCTTGGGGACGCTAGCAACACATCATTTCTGGAACATATTTTTTAGACTTGTTTTTTTAAGATTAACTTATTTATCTACTGATTTGTCTATTTTTGTGTTTACTCTTTTGTTCAATTAAAGGATATTTATGAGCCAAGTTCTATGCATCTTTTCTGTAAGAAGGCAGCATGCTTTCTTTGAAGACATTTAATAAAAAAAAAAGTTATATGCCACAAGCAGGGCTTTCTGGATAACTTGGATGGATAGATTTTTCCATGTATCTTTCTCCCGCTGCTTGTAATGGCATGGCGCTAAGGAAGTTTAAATTCATGGATCCATTGTGAGAAGGGACCAGATAACACTAGAGTCATCAACATTGTAGCTCACTGCTGTTTATGATTTGTTGGAAAACAAATATCAACCTTGGAGTCTTAACACTGGAATTGAATACATTTATCTTTACCTCAGAAAAACACTATTAGATAAATGGTAATATATTAACTCTACATATGTCACACTGTTTTGTACTCTTACTTGTTTTGGTTTGGTTTGGTTTGGTTTGATTTTTTGAGACTTTGAGACTCTTGCTGTGGAGTCCAGGATGCTGTTGGAGTCATTATGTAGCCCAAACTAGCCCAAACTGGCTTTGAACTCAAGGTGATCCTCTTGTCTCAGCTTCCTGAATGGTGGGATTACAGGAATGCACCACCATGCCCAGCTTTTAGTATTCTTCATGAGGTAGAGTTGAGTTTACTGTTATTGCTGCTATTGAACAGATGAGTGACATGAAACATAGAATGGTAAAACAACTTATATAGGACCATGGAAGCAAATGATAGCAAGACAATCTGATATCAAACAGATTAACCTACATTGCCTGGGAACATAACCACTGTCCTGTTAGCCGTGAGATGGAGTAAAATGAATTTGACTGCAGAAGGGTAACCCAAAGACACAGCTCTTGGGGTTGATGAGGGGCTGGCTACAGATTTAAGTGAAGTAGAGACTTTGGAGAGAGGTTGCTTTGCCCCTTTCTTCCTTTGACCATTGCGCTATTTGACGAGTCTACATAAATCCATGTTAAAATGAAAATTCTCCATGTAAGTTGAATTTGAAATTCCGTCATTAGAGATTAATTTCTATATAGGGAGATATAGCATGAACAAAATGTTAGGCATTTCAAGTAAGGATAAACTGATTGTGAAATATTTGGTCTACTTCTGTCAATATAATTGAGCACATACTATGCTAGGATCTTGTGTGTGTGTGTGTGTGTGTGTGTGTGATGTATGTGTATTTCTAGCCCACAACACACATATGATGAAATTGTGTTTAAAATTCAAGCTTTTAAGGATTACAAAACCTTACAGGGGCCTAGTTAATAAGTATATATAAATGAAGAAGAAAAGTACACAAAATATTAGCAATATATTGCATAATTTGAATAGGGAAGAGTCATGCATTTGCTTAGAGATGATAACTGATGAGAATAGAGATGGATTTTAGGGAATTATGTGACAATATCATCAGAAGTAAGTAATTTTGGGAACAAGGGTAACACTATGCATGATTTCATTCTCTCTGTGTGTGTGTTCTTGTTTCTACAGTGGCTTCTACAGTCAGGGGTCTTTGGCAGTTAACAGACTATTTCCATGAGTTTCACAGTACTGGCTATAGCAAAGCCTGCATCAGCAGTCTCCAGTGTGATCCTGCAGAGGTGGTCACCAGGAACACCACAGGGAACTCTGGTCTATGCAGGGAGCTCACTCCCACTACAGCAGAGGGACCAGGCAAACTTGCAAGCATGTGGCTCCCCTTTGGCTGTGATAAGAAACTCAAGCAATGGCTCTAGAATGTGTTGTACCCAGGGCCATGTTTTGCCACACGCAATCTGCTTAAGTTAATATGGCTCTCTTGAACATTTCCTTTCTTTCCATATAATTCGGTTCTGAAATCATGTCTTGCAATGGTTGACACTATTCTATCAGTTATAGAACCTCGTCACATCTAGAACCCTCCCTATGTCTGAGAGGATGTGGTTTTACCTTTGGAGTGTCTGCAATATAAGAAAAGTCATTAAAAGGAAACTGTAATAGGTGTTAAGTAAGCCAGTCTACTCTATTTGTCATTTAGAAGTGAAGTTGTCCATGTAATACATTAAAATATTTGAAGAAGTGGCTGGTTTTGTAGAATGTCGGATATATTAGAGGTGAAGTAAACTATAGAGACGTCAGGTATCACTGTAGACATTGCAGATTGATCTCTGAACTTTCCCTTCTCAGCTCCATTAAGCAACCACTAAATACCTTTCAACCAGGCTTCCAAAAAAAAAATTGCTCCAATCAAACTTGACACAATAAAAGTACTTCTGCTTAGCATTTCTGGCCAAGCACATGGGATGTACAAGCCAGATGTAGACAAATAAGGCTTAGAAAAATTAGAAGCATTAGACAAACTAAAAGCTAAGGCACATATTCTTGCACTTTGTCTTGGATCAAATCTCAGAAAGAAGAGTTTTATTTGAATCACAAAAATCATCCAGACCTTCCTCAACCAAATATAGTCTTTTGCACAATTTGACTAGAATCTGATGCAGTACAGATAAAGAGGCATGATGACCGAGATACAGAAGATGCATCACACCTCACTATGCCTGCGGAATTACTGGCAGTGAGCAGCATTCCTGCGTTAGAGCTCATCTCCCAGACTGGCGGTATCCCAGGACTATGCCGGTGCACTCCATTGAGTCTGCGGAGAAAGCCAGAGTGCTGGAGCTTGGAGCTGTGTTCAGGCTGCTTTTATTTGAGTTACAAGAGGAGGGATGTGTGGACCATGTGGATAATTGTTTGTTTGATTTTTGTCACACTTGGAATCAGTGTAAATAAACTCAATCTGTAGGAGAGAAAGCAAAAGCCCAAAGCACCTGGAGCTTTTTGATGCAACTCATGAAACTGAAAGCTTGTTGGCAGCTACAAGAGGGGGGAAATGACAAATGCCACACTGGTGGGAGTAGGAAACTGGAGAGATAATCCCTATGATGTACTAATTTGCAGTTTTCTACAAAGATAGGGGCCCATTGAGACATGGTCCATGGAATGGAAGGAAAATATGGCCTACATTAAGGATGTCACTTAATTGATCTATGTGACATGCACTGCAACTATATTTAAAAAATAAGTTGGCATTATTCATTTGTTCAAACTAACATGCTTGTATAGATACAGAATGGAAATTCATAATATATTAACCATGGTTAATCTCCCATTATTTTGTTTTGAAATTATGTATCATCTTTGTTTTCTTATTTTAAAATTTAAGAAAAGAATGGAAATTCATGTAAACCATTAAAAAACCACTCTGTAAGAAAGTGACCCAGCTTGTCTGGGTCTCTACTCTCTTATACAAAAAGAGGTAGGTCCAAGATCAGTGACTGACTTGGGCAGAATCTTACCTTGGAATTCCATCAGAATAGCATTCACTGAGTTTGGTTGTGTAAGACTGGAAAAATGAAACAGAATAGGAACACTTGTCCCTCATTTTTAACAAGGAGCTAGAAAGGAAGAGCTTATGTGAGCCCTTTTTTTCTCCTGCTCACCTATGAGTGAATATCCTTTTGGTACTGTCACGGTTGTGACTTTTTAGTTCTACCTGTCTTGAGGATTTGGTAAGTTTGGTAATTATGCCAAGCTTTTCTCCATATTCCATAGCCTCCCAGCTTGTTAACATTATTCTTTCCATAAAAAGACCATGTCCATTATTCCATCCTCATCAGTTCTTTCTTACTCCCTGTATGCACCTATCATACAATATGCTGTTTTCTGGAAATAATCAAATATCCTTTCTTTAAAACTTGTTCTAAATTGTTGATGCCATTATTTCTTCCACAGACTTCTGTGGTTACAGGGAATATGGGTTTTAAACCTGTTAAAATTATTCATAATCTTATCAGTTTTATCAATATTATTGCCCCTCTTTCTACAAGAGAGCAAATATACCTTAATTGAGATTACATGAAAAGGTGAGTTATAGATGCTGTGTTTTAGGGTAAGTAGTTTAGGGCAAAAAAAGGAAGGTCGAGATGCTCACTGGATAGTCTGGTACCTAAACAGTCTGGGTTGATGTGAGCTACCATGAGAGGGTAGACAGGAGGTATTCTTTGTGAGAGGGCATCTTTCAAGAAATGACGCATGAACGAGACTTTAGACATACGGGTCTAATTAAGGTGATGAAGAAGAGAAGAAGGTTCTTCAGAAAGCACAGAACCAATTGCTGCAATCTTTGAGTGTTTCAGTTCAGCCAAAACCCAGGGCTCCTGTGCAATTCCACAGGAGGAGGCTTGTGGGTTTGTAATTTTATGCCAAAAGCCTGAAGCATCTGCCCAGGGAGTCTAAGGGTCAGTGCTGGAAGCCAGGAGATGACATCCAAGGTGGAGGTGAAGACTGGAGCTCCTACAAAGAAACAGAAGCACATCTGTCCTTCCTCATTTCCCTTTTACACCATTCAGATGACAAGCTGCCCTAGAGTATGTCTTCTGTAACCTAGGGTGTGGAATTGCTGAGCTAATGTAGCCAAGCTTCTCTTATCCAAGTTGACACAAAGTTTCAGCCATCATAAGAGGTATACTTAAAGTTGCTGAGATGCCATGGAAAGGTTAGAATAAACTGATTCATTTTTATTATTGAATAAACACTTTATAATTATTTATTTCAATTTATTTATTATTGAATAAATAATTTATTTCATTCCCTTCATAAGAAGCAGCTTGTTCTGAAATGCCAGAAAGTCACCCCTTCTTACAAGTGTAAAGACAGCTCTTTTTATGGAATAGCTGTTTTGACCAGAAATGCTGAGGAAAACACACTGAATCATCTCGGGAAACCGCTTTAGAAATTCAAGTACCTTAACTAGGTTTTTAAACTTTTAAATTTGAAAGAAGTGAGATTTCAAAGGGGAAATTTTGGTTTGAAACTGAATTTTTGAAGGCTTTATATGAGAATAAGAAAAGAAGAAAGCATATGAAGAATATCTGTATACGTTTCTCCAGATTCAATAGATGCCAATGTTTCGTTAGTACTTTCCTTCACCTTCTGACTAACTTTGCTTGGTATTGCTGTCTACCTTAAAGTAATTTGCTCTCAGGAAGCATAAATATCTGGTGATCTCTCTTTTAGTGATGCAAAGATTGATCTTTGGTTCAAAATCCCATTGCCTGATCCTTCTATTGACAACCCTTATCAGTCTTGTAGGAGCAATGCTTAATTTAGTTACACCACTAATATTTTGTTAGTGGTAAAAAACACTAATTTTCTCTATCATTTTTCTACAATTTTTAACTGGAGATTTTACACCCAGTGTGTTTTTAATATCTAGAGTTATTTTAATTAGCATAATCACACCTAAGGTAAAACTCATTGGCTATGATGCTACACGGTGCAAAGCTAGGATTATCTCATTACTTTTAACAATTCATACAAAGCAACTAGAAAAAATGTAGTTTCTTTTAATTACCAATTTTTTGGAAAAGTCATGCATTGGCCATGCTCAAATGAAAACCAGATTTTTTTTTGTTAAGATGATAGGTAGCCTACAGTCACTCATTAATTCTCTCTCTCTTTTTGAATGCATCATGAATGCATGGATATTGTACATTCAATACGTTTCATTTGATTGTAGTCAGTCTTTTTAATGCATAAATTGTTCCGCTGAAAGCCATTTTTCATCAGGTTCCTGTGCACCTTTAACACACTTTTTTAGTGCTTGAAATGTTTTTGATTTTATGCCACTCAAGATTTCCCAGGATCATTTTCTAAATTCTTCTAAATGTCTTAGTGTGTGTTCAGTCAGTCATTTTTTTCCCCTAAGAAGTCCTTGTCCCATTTATTCGGTAGGATATTTTGAGAGCTTGTAGGCAAGGAGGATGTGTTTTGTTTTTAAGTGCTCTACACTACCCATAAGCAAACTTTTAAAAAGTTGTAACAGCTTTAAGGTTAGCATCTATGTGTATATTTTCTATATTACATTAAAAAGCTTATTACTTTCAGTATATTATCCCTTTTGTTATTGGTTTCATTTAATAATGGTATCATTTCATATCTGTCCATGTTGCTTTACTTTGCTTCTAATTATAGTTTGTTGTTACTGTTTTCTTTGGAAAGAGACAACCCATAATTTATAAAGTCAGTTTTCTCTATGTGGATATTTGGTACTATTTTTGTCTTTTACTCTTGCTAGTAATGTCACACTCAATAACAATGTATATACATCATTTAGAAGTATTTTTCCCTAGTGTAACTTTGGGTAGGCATGCCAAGGAGAAAATATTGGGGTTCAGTAGTATCTGGATGTAAAATTTGCTAGATATTTCCAGGTTCCCTTCCTTGAGGATTGTGCCATTTTGTATTCCCACCATCAAAGGATCAGAAAGCTGATTCTCAGCTACAGTCCCAACTGCAAGATATACTGTCATGTGACTAGAAATTTGGAGGTCTAATGGGTCAGAACTGGTGCCTTAGTGACTGTTCAATTAAGTTTTTTTTTCTTTTGTCAGAAATGACTTTGAGTAGCCAGGCATGATGGCACATGCTTGCAATCTCGCTACTCAGGAGGCTGAAGCATGAGGGTAGCTGTGAGTTCAAGGCCAGCCTAACCTACATAGTGAGATCCTGTCTTAAAAAAAAAAACAATAGAATTGACTTTGAGCATATTTTAACCTGGTAAAGGACATTTACCTGCCTTATTTCAGTACAAAGAAAACTATCCGTATGTTTTAGGAAAATGAAAATAAATAGAAAAGCAAAGGGTAGCATATTTGAGAGTATGGTGCCTTCCAACTTTCAGTGGATCCCCTCTGTCTAGTCACTTATATGGGATAAAAGAAGAAGTGAAGTAATTTCACTTCCAAGGGGACTTCTGTTTACTGTACACAAATGAAGGCTTCCAAAACCCTGCAGTTCTTTTTATGAACAAGATCTCTTGGGTGAAACTACCCAATATCTCCTTCTTATTTTTATTCTTATTCTTATTTATTCTCTCACATAAAGTCATAGAATTCAAAATCAGGACATATTCTTTAAATATTTCTTACATAACACCTGTAGCATGCACCAGGGTGGTAATCAGAACTTGGTTTTCATGATCAGTTTTGTGTGTGTGTGTGTGTGTGTGTGAAGTGTTTGTAGAGTGTTTATTGCCATCTCCCCTACCTGTTTCCATTGGTGGAAATAATCAGTCTTGGGTAATTTTGCTTGAAGGAAACAAGAAATAGGAATAGATACATTTATCTCTTTACTAAAATAGTAATATTTTCCATTCATACTCTGTTGCAAATTCTCACCATTAAAAGTGTCATTCCTCCCAAATCTAAAGGCCAAGATATTCTTGCAGTCTTGTATTTATCGCATCATATAATTTACCCTTCATTGAAGAGGAGTGGGTCAATGAAATCTACTTATTGCTTTCAATGCATTGATTATCTCGTGCTATTAAATGTCAGGGATAATGAAGAACACCTAACCTTCTTTCAGGTTTATGAATGTAATAAATATGCTGTTACTTAGGTGAACTGCAGCACCGCACATTTGGATGTCGTCATTGCCATCTAGGAAATTATTATCTATGGAGATAATAGATAATATTATGGGGAAGTATTTCAAGGATGGGGAAGTATTTCAAGGAACATTTTGCAATACAGTGCAGAAACTGACAGGTATTCCAAATGCTGCTTAGTTAACAGAGATGAATGTAGAGCAATATAAGGGACTACCAACTACCAACTAAACAGTGTGGGCTCAGGAGGAAACTTCTTGCATTTCAAATGCAGCTGCATGTCTTTTTTTTCCTCTGTGTAAACCTTAGTTCCTGCTCTTCTAATAGATATTAAGCAAAGCATTCACCTGTAGTACTTTATAAGGCAGCAATAAGAACTTACAAGTACTTTGTAATGAAAGCTTAATAAATGCTGGGCATATGTATTAAATTAGCTTGAGAAGTTAAAAAAATGTGGGAGTAGAGACCTGAGAAAAATTGTTGAACTCAGTTATTAGCAACTCCCAAGAGCCTTTCAAAAGGGCAGTTTCCGCCAACTGGAAAGGCAGGAAGACGAAGTGCAGCAGGTTAAGGGGGTAAACAGGCGATACTTGCCATCGTGAGATCAATAGAAGCAGAAATCAATAGAGTCAAGGAAGTTCATCCATTTGAGGTATTGGAGAATGCAAATCAAATAATAAAGTGAAATGGTAAAATGATAAAACAGATTTTCTCCTGAAATGAAGAATAATACTGGAAAGCAGAATTCAGCTGACAGGATGAGAGGTGAGCAGGTTTTGGTGAGTCTGGCTGGGGTTTCTGGGTGTTAAAGCCATGAAATCCTGGAGGGAAACGAAGGAGGCCTCACTCTTCACAGCAGTGCACTGCCAAATTTATATCGTGTTGGACCAAGGGTATTTTCATATTCGACAAAGTAGCTTCTCACTATATCTAAAGTTAAAGACCACAGAGAATTACATGACCCAGGCTAGAGGTTGTACCAAGCAGTGACATTAATGAATTGAGTCATAGGACCTTAAAATGTGTTTAGCTGTCATTTGAACAAATGGTCTTAAGTACAGATTAGGCTACATATGGTCAGCCTCAGGGAATGTAGCTGGCATTGCTGTGCTCACTCAGAATTTCAGTAGGAAAGATCGCAGGACGGCGGGTGTCAACTATGACTGTTCATGCCGGTATAGATATATTTAGGCAACAGGCATACAGTAATCTTTTTTTTTGGGGGGGGGGCTTCAATAGCAAAATTGAGTTGAATTATAATATTTCATATTTACCCTACAGAAACATTTTTTTCTGTTTTACAGAGTATTAGAAGCTTGGATTGTAATGTTTTAATGTCAGAGTCCCATTTTAAAAGGACCTTGCTAATTATAAAATACATTAGCAGGGAGCTGTCCATTCTTTCAGGCTGTTGTCAAGAGTCAAAACAAATGTATCATAACAATTGTATTAAACTATGTAATCTGTTCAGTGAAGCAAGGAAAACATGCTGAAGACAAACAATATCCAGAGGGTCGGGGTTATAGTAAATAAAGGCATAATAGTCTTGCATTGCTAAGTATGTGAGGTCTTTGAAATCAGATCATATATGTAATCCCTGTTTTTCACTGGAGGAATTTTAAAAAGCTGTTCTTGTCATTTTCTTCACAGATAAGAAGGAAATCATAATCCATAGCTTCTAGGACTCTGAGATAAAAAGATGAGTAGAAAGTTCATAGCACATCCCTTCTTAAGAACTGGTATGAACCACTACTATTATTATCTCTACCACTTTATTTAATTATTCTCTATATTTTAATCTCAACTAAATTTGAATGTGTAATTTCAACTGGATGCTTCCAATGCCACTTTTGAAAAGTGACTTAGAATACATCACTGATATATTGATATATCATTGAGGAGGGATACTGAGGAGAGACATTGAGGAAAGACCTTGAGGAGAGACTCTAGCAAGTAAAAAGTCAGTTCTCCTGTCAGCTCTGGAATGGGTGATTATTTCTTTGAGCACTATACATCCTGGCTGGAGTAGCTGGCTTACATATTTTATAGATGTATGTGTTTCTATATATCCATATATACGATATATAGATACACAGATCTATTTAGATACATGTACATATGTAAACACACAAATATATGTGTGTGTCTATTTAGATGTATGCACATACATCATACTTTAAAGGTAAATTATATGCAGGGATCTGTACTTCTGAAAAAAGAAAGCTTTATATATCCTGTTTATTCACATTCTAGAATTGTACAATCAGGGAATTGGCCTGGAAATTCACATGTGGGACAAATGTGCATCCTCTTCTTATTATCTGAACATAAATATTTGAATTAATCTCTTTTTAAGGGACAAAAAAAACCCCTTCTTTGGTATCTTGGCTGGTAAAAACAAACAAGATTGGAAACATCTAGCAACTGGACTAGGAAATTCAGAATATTTTCTACATGTTCCTCCTTTAAGTCAGAAGCATACTTCAGTTGTCATGGGCAAGGGCATATAATGAAAAAAATTAAAAACCAAAAGACGTGAAGCAAGATTTAATATTTCTTGTAAGCCTCTTTTCAACAATGCCAACATTTCTAATTAGGGTCTTTTCTGTGATACTCAAAATCAAACCCTTAAATGTTTTCTCTGATTTCCTAAGATGGTTTTGCTGAATTTCCCTGTCTCCCCAGTAGATCTTTCCCTTAGAAAAGTCATCTGCTAAACAACATTCCTGTGGAGACACACTGCCAAGCTAAGAACAAAAAACAGTAAACATGAGAGGCCTTTTTACTGCTGAAGCCCCAGAAGCAAAATTTTATCTCAAAGTCTGTAACACAAACAAATTAATTTGATTTGCATGTCATTTGAATGGGTTTAGCTAGATCTGGATCATTTCTAGTAAAAATTAGATTAGTAGTGTGGTTTAATGTAGACCTATAAAAGAAAAGAGAAAATAGGTTTAAGTAATTTTAAACTTAAAAGAGTAAAATGCATGGAACTGTACAGCCTTTCCTTAAATAAAAAGCACTTTTCTTCCATCATAGTAATATAATACATTACAAAAGCCTATAGTCGAATTCAGTAGTGTAATACATGTTGAGTTTATTTTAATCTGGAAGAAAATAATATAAATTTGGATCTTAAAGAGTTTCATGGATTTGGAACAGTAATAAAAATATTCATAGATCACTGTACCTAGAGTTTAAAATAAGTCAGGAAGGTGGGTGACTCTTGACATACACTGTGGTTTGTACTATGTTTCCCTATATATTTAATTTATGTAGAGTCCTTTGGAAAATGATTTCCAAAGACATATTTTTTTAGTTCAACATGGCTTTTATTAATAAATACACATTACTTAATAAAGTAATGTGACTGTAATTACAATATTATATACAAACAAGCCATCTCTAGTAACTTCTCCCCCCAAAAAACCCTTAATCTAGGATTGAATTGAATCCCAGATTCATTTTTATTTGTTTGAAGAATGGTCAGTAATTCTACTCAACTTCAAACTGTTTTTTTCCTTTTAAAAAAGAATTTTTAAAATTCCTTTAAAAAGAACGTTTTTCATCATATTCTAGATTGACTCCTACCACCAACCTCTCCTTGCCCCCTAAAAATGAAATATACAGTATTCGAAGTAAGTTACAGTGTGCCTTGGTAAACAAAGCTAAATTTAATGATAAAAACACACTGGATCTGAAATGTCAATGTACTTGTTAAAGAGAGAAAGCACTAGAGTGAACTTATATGCCCTTTGATGACCTAATCTCAGAAGCGATGCACTGTCAATCTGCATCTTTTTTATGGTCAAAGGCAGTTGTACAATTCTGCCCAGCTTACACAGAAAGGAAAACAGATTTCACCTGTCCATGAAGGAATGTCAGTATCACATGTTTGAAATGAATGTATGCTAAGATATGTATCAGGTCAGCCTTCTTTGGAAAATACAATCTGCTACCCCATCTGATTGGGTAGAACCCTGGCTAAATGTAAGCCATCATTTGCTCCTTGGCTGCCAGTCTTTTTCAGAGCACAACTGTCATAATCATATTTGATGAACTTACTAAGGGTTCAAAGATAACAGCTATGACACTCCTTAGCTAATGACTTTGGAAAGTTGAATTTTCCAAATCTAAATTACATACAGTGCTCCAATAGGGTAATGTATTTAACAAGAACAGCGCAATACTTAGCAGAGTTGCCACTTAAATGCTTAATTTTATTTAGTTTCTTGGTACTGGGGATCAACCCCAAAGCATTTACTTTACCACTGAACAATTCTCTCAGCGTCTTATTTTACACGAACAAATCTGCTACGTTCAACCATAGAAAATTACCATCTTCACAAATTAAAATGGTTGACTAAAGACAATTGATGATGACTCAACATAATACATTTTTATGGACAAATCATTGGAAAATTTTCTGTTCTGTTAAATTATATTATTTTTAGTTTTTATTTTAAAGAGAATAAAACAAAAGTGGGCAGAACAGAGCAGATCAGAACAGTAAAACATAGGCAACTCTGTTAAATTATAAAAGTATCTGCAGATTCAATAGAAAATATGAAGTCTTTCTGACTTGTGATACAGATTATTTATGGATTCAATTGTAGAAAATAAAATCAAACCATGCCTGAGAGAATCATACATTTGTCTTTTTTCTATTGTCTTTTAGTTCTCCAAATGCATTTCTAGTATAGAACAATCCATAGTCATAAGCATATGACCACTTCTTCAAATATTATAATGTTGTTAACTGGAATAAGATTGAGATTTTGTAAGTTGCCTGGATGTAGAGAAATAATAAAATAGCTACATTTGTCTAGTACCATTTTTTTTCTCTCCAAACTAAGGTTTCCTAGCAGATTATTCTTCTCTTTTATTAAAACTCCTGCCTTTTCTACACTCTTTTGAGATCTGCCCTTCAATGTAAAATACCAGTTGTTCCATCAGTTTCCCCTCTCTGGCATCAAAATTTGAAACTGTATCTTCAGCAGTGACAGATTAGCCTATTAATTCATTGTACTTCCTTGGCTCTCTGCCCAGTTTTGTACAGTCAGAACGATTCACAGTACTGAAATTTTCTGCATTATTCAGCATCGGCAATCCATCATTTAAGCAAATTATATGCCTAATCTCCCATCAGTCCAAATGTGTTTAGATAATGAAGCTTCTCCAAAGGTTTAGTCATCTAAAAACTCTGTTAGAAAAAGTGCATCATTCACAAAGTCATAATGAAAACATATTATGAAGGTGGGAATGCCTTCCTTCTGAAATTTTTTAAGAGCTAGAGAAAGAAATAAAATATTATCAATTATTTATTTATATTTAAAATATAGGAAAACAAAAATGGAAGTATGAAAAAACAAAAACTGAAGGGGAATTTTTAACTTTATTCTTCCTTGATCTTTTGACAAGTATTTGTTCACACTGAAACAATAGTTACTAATGGGCTATTTTTGGTGTTGCATTGATATGGTGATCTACTATCAGTGGATATTTAGAGAAGCATTTAGAGAAGAAGAGGTCTCACCTGAAAGATCAGCTTCATATGGCTAACTCTGGAGGAAGTTTGTTACATGCATGATTCTGTTTCTCAACGTTGTTTTCCCCATAAGCATTCTCAGTAATATTTTTATGAAACATAAACATTAATAATTTCAGTCATTTATATGTAGACATTCCACTTTTCCCACAATGCTCAGGGTTATACCTGTTACCCCAGCAGTCTATGTGCTTATTTCACTCTTTTCATTCCTAAAATTATTCCAGTAGATATAATATACAAAAATATATATTTGTTTTCTTCCCATCATGTTTTAATTTCAACACCCTGGAAAGGATTCAGTTTGTTAATGCTATCCTTATAATATGAACTCAGTTCTGTGCATAGTTTTATGACATTTAGGCTATTTGCTTGTTTCCTCCTGGTAGTGAAATTCGTATGATATATGAAGAGTTACTAGATAAAGCTAATTCCATACTATTATATTCTATCTATGCTGAAAATTTCATATTCATTGTTACTCAACACCAATTCTTAGAGATAGTTGCAGCAATGTTCCTACTAGACAAAAGGGGAAATTAAGCTCATGGAAACTAAGTAAGATGCCAAATCATTCATATATATATATATATATATATATATATATATATATATATATATCACAAAGAGACAGAGACAGAGACAGAGAGAGACTGAGAATGCAGGGTTTTTATCTAGACCTGCCTGATTCTAAACCCTGACTCAAGCAACCTAAATGTATACCAATACTTTTTGCACATTGGATATATTCTCATGTGGGTAATAATTTACCTACTGAGATTTCTTTTTAGAATATTTTTGGCTTTTTAAAAATTTGATTTTCTTTGTTTTTGAGACTTGTTCTTGCTCTCCAGTTCAGATAAGCCTTGAACTCATAATCCTCCTGCCTCAGCTTCCCAAGTGCTGGGATTATAGATTGCACTGTCACTCTCAGATTTTGTAGATCTCTTTGGATGGAAATTCTTACATGCTGGACAATTTTTGCAGCTTTTATCACCTGGAAATATGTTCTACCTACTACCGTTACTCTTATCCTATATCCAAATCCCTCACAAACATAGGCAAGAGTACAGAGCTGGAGAATAGAGCCAGTCACAAGCAGCTCCCTGCAGACTTCTGTATGTCAGTGTTGATAAACACTACATATGTGTACTAACTGGCATGTCACCTAATGGTCTTGATTTTATTGACAATTTCTTTCAAAAATGTTACTTTCAAAAATTTTAGTGAAGTGCTCCAGCATTAATTCTTCTGAGTTTTGATGATTGCACCAATATTACTTACACCTCCACGATTCTGCTATTACCTGTGCAAAACAACAAGCCCGCAAACCAGCAAACAAACCAGTGAAGCAACCAGCAAGTAACTGGCTAAAAGTGCTTGGTGAAAAGAGAACCAGATGTCTGTGCCGTTAGCTACTTGTTGGTGCTTAGGCAAACCACTTTATTCTTCTTACATCTCAGGTTTCTTGTAGAATCAAGATAAGAAAGTTACATGGCTAAAAGCAATGGAGCTATGGACCATGAAAGTCTTTGAACATTGTGGTGAAATACTTTAAAATATATGATGAATGTTTCTCAAAATTAACTTTCTACCAGGATTTTCAAACTTCAAAATGCATCAGTGTTATCCAGAGACTTGCTTAAACACAGATGTGGTCTCCCAAAATTCCGTTTATGAAATAGGTATGTTACTTGGTCCAAGAATTAGCCTGTTTTAAAATTTCCTAGCTGTTTTTGAAGCTGCTGGTAGGAGTACTGTACTTGAGGGTCCACTGGGGAAATGTGGAGAATGATTATATGTAGACCTTGAAGGACAGGGAGAACATGAGAATAGTTCCATTGCTTCTCTCTTCTATTAATGAAAAATTTTAAATCTTATACTCCAATTCACTTAGATAATATTTATGTAGGCAAAATGAATTCAATGGGAATATATTTGAAGTCATACATTGATATGTTCTTATATTTTAGCAGTAAGTGTGCTATTTTCTTATTGTATCTAATATTGTATTTCTCAGTGTAGACACTTTTGGTTTTTCAAAATGGTTGGTAGCACCAAATGGTCACAAATAGGCGGCTAGCAGAGAAGGAAGAAGACCGGAGGCTGCAGAGAAGTTAAAAGCCGAAGGAAAGAGTGTGGATGTATTTAGGAAGGCAAACTATACACAAGAGAAAAGACTTGGGGATAGAAATGCTCAAAGTGACATATTAGGGTAAAATTTTGGCCATACTTTGAAGAAAGAATTACAAAACCATTGGATAATAGGCAAAGACATTGATAAAATTGACCCTCTCCAGGCCAAAACTCAAAATTGTGATGTATTTGCTGTACTATTTAAATCACACTCAGAAAAAGAAAATATATATATATTTATACTAGTCATGGAAAATTAATTTTTTAATGATAAAAAGCACTTAAAAATTAAATTTCCTGAAAGTGTAAACATTTGAATGATATATGACTGTTTTATTTCTCTGCTAGTTAAAATTTGAAGTTACTATATCTTATTGTGAGCCTATTTCAGTGCTTTTCATGTATTACAGTGCTTAAGATTACTGTAGAGTGATGTATGTACAAACTCATGGAAACTTTATGCAAATTTAGAGAAATTTCAAGGATAATCTTGATTATAAGGAGTTTCAGCACTAACTTCAGACCATAATCTGGAATAACCTGCCACCATCATGTGACATAGAAGGAATTCACAAAATAATAAATAACCATTCTATGCTTACCCTATTGGATAATTTTAGGTTATGAGTAATTTTTGTATTTGAGATTCTACTGGAATAATTTTACTATTCTATAAATGTTAATTAAAAATGAATCAACTTCCCTTATATTAGTAGTATGATATAAATACAAAACAGAGCTGCTTGGTTAGTTAACAACATTATAAAATAATTCAGTGTCACTTAAAATGCTGGAATTTAAAAAACTATAAACTAAGTTCTCTTAAAAATATAAAAGTAGAAGGCAACCCTCTTGAAATCTCTTTTGTCTCTCAGACAGAAGCTTTCTTTCCCTGATAACTATATTCTGTTCTAAAAAAATAAAAAGGCAAGTAAATAAATAAGAAAAGAATGAAATAGAAAACACCTGACATTACAGTTTTATGACATGGTTTTGATCACTTACTCAAACATTAGACATCGTGCTTGATCCTGAAATGTACCATTTAATGTAAATGTACGTCAAAGCAAATTAGTGTAGATGGACATTATTTCCCTAACAAGACTGTCAGAGGGCTCACTGTTAATCTAGCAAGTTTGAAAACACTGGTTATTTTGCTGGAGCCTGTTGTTTTTGTGTAATTCAGTGACAGTTTAGCATTGATACCCAGTGCTGGCCTTATGTTTCCACATCTGCTGTGTGAAGAAAACATTTCTTCCTTAAAGTAGCATCCACCATGCTAATTGTTTTCACTTTCAGTTCATGCTAAGCATTAAAAGAGTAATTTGTCTTTCAAGGCATGTACATGGAATCATTTGACTATGGCAATAACTTTCTTTCCAATTGGAGTTAAAGAGTTAGTAACTTGAGGAAACTGAGATCACCTCCCATCTATAGTGCTTGCCTCTATTATATCTAACACAAACTGAATTTATACAGCACCAAATGAAGGAGCCAAATTGCAAACAATTCATCAGTTGACTTTCCTGTTTACAAGATCCCAGCATGACTGGCTAGAATGAAAATCATGTATTACTTCTGTGTCATAGACACCGCTACCAAAATACATCTAGGACATTGTTTTAGTTACGTTTCTATCCTGGTCTCTTAGGAATTATATATTTAGGACTTTTTTAACTACCTCCATTGTTATTTCTTACTTGACACATAAGCTATTTTGCTGTCTTCATTTATAAATGCTTAAGAAGGCTCTCATTGTCTTATAATTGATCTAGGGTAGTTCTTGTGTTCAGATGCAATACAAATATGACTTTAGGCCTGTGAAATTTGTAGAAACTTTCCTTTTACACAGAATATGATCACTTTTGGTAAATATTCCATATACGCTTGAAAAGGAGCTACATTGTATCAGTGTTAGTTATGGTGATCTGTATTTTTTTTCTGTTAGATTTAATTTGTTAATTAGGTCGGTCAAGTGTTTGATGTGTTTGTTGTGTTTTGTTGTTTTTACCCAATTTTTTAAGAACAGATTGTTCTAGAAGGATTACTGGCCTTTACCATTTGCATTTTCTTTCAGCTTTTCTGTTCTTGCTCATATATATGTTAACACTTCATGTACTTTAAAGTAACATGACATATTATTGTTTTGTGCAGTTAATATTCACTTAAATTTATGGAAGAATTTACTATATATATAGTATATATATGTGTATATATTATATATATATCTTCTTAATGTATATATATATATATATATATATATATATATATATATATATATATATAGTTTTTCTTAATGTAGGGTTTTGGTTGATAAAAACCCTTTGCTTTTTTGCTCTGTTCATTTCTTTTTGTAGAACTATGCTAATTTCACTTTCATTATTTGAAGAACATTTTCTTACGATGGTAGTTATTTTCTTTCAAGACTTTATGTCACCCATTTGTCTTCTGCTGCTTATTCATTTCTTATGAAAAAGCTACTGACACTCCCTCACATTTTAAAGATAATGTGCTTTTTTTGTTCGTGTTTAAGATTTTTTAAATTTTTTTTATATTTCCCAGATTTTGTTATAGTGTTATAACTTAAGGATTTCTGTGCATTTTTTCTTCTTATGCTTCTGCCATGAGCCACCCTGCCTTGGAGCCAACAGAGTATGGACTGAAACCTCCTCAAACTGTGAGCTAAAGAAACATTTGCTTCTTTAATTTTGGTCATCAGGTGTTTTTTCTCAGCAACAAGAGAAAAGTAATCAAAAGGAGTTTCTTCATGGCCAGAATTGCTACAAACATTACTTTGCTCTTATTTATTTTTCTCAAGATTCTGATTATATTACCTCAGACACCATACTCAAATATCTTTTATTCCTTTTCAAATGTTTCAAATTTACCTTCTGTGTTTTTTAATGTACATATCATCTGCTGACTTATACTTCAATTCTTTAATCATCTCTTCTGCTTTTTGCCATTTGTGTTTGAAACCATTTATCGAATTTATGAGTTTAGGTATTCTGCTTTTTTTTATCTCACAATTGATATGGTTCTTTTCATAGATACTGGTTTGTTTGTAAGATTCTTGTCATATTTTTCTATCCACTATAATATTAAAATCTGTGTGTGGTTACACAAATATCTGAGTCACCTCAAAAGATTTATTTTATTGATCTCTTTCTATTGTTCCTGTCTGTTGACCCATTTTCATTAAATACATACAAATTTATAGAACTTATGATTTTTATCTTTCCAGAGAAGGTTTGTTTTCTTTTTGGTAAGCTGCTAAAGCAAAAGCATACTAGTTTGACCCAGTTAACAGTTGAGATTGCTCAAAGTTGAGGTCATTCTAAGTGAGATATAGTTGACTTCACTTTTACCCTTATTGCTGGCGAATAGCCTGTCAGCGAGCTCTTCTTTTTTGTGGTCTTTGAGTTCTTGTTTGTCTTTGGTGACCCTAACCTTGCTCTGCTCTTAGTCCCCACCTTTTGTTTAGCTTATTTATTTCTTGTTTCATTAACTTTAGAAATCATCAAATTAAACATAAAAGCAATAATCAGTACTAATATTCTGTAACTACCTCCATCAATAGATGCAAATACACAAGAGACAGGCCTGGCACTCCACTGTGTTGTTCCTTTCTTTATAAGGTCTTGAACATTTATGCTTGTCTGCTTTGGTTTTCCTTTAATGTTTCCATCAAAAAATTAAAAATTAACAGTGTATATTTATTCTTTTTTTAAAGTAGACATTTTAACAACTTTTACTAATAAGTATTGGTTACACAGAATAATGGGCTTCATTTTGGGTATATGCATATAACATACTATGTTTATTAGGGGAATCAAAATAATGGAAAAATTATATTTATTTTAAATAGAGAGCTACTATCTTGAATCAAGCTTCTCTTTAGTATCCAGAAGTAGAAATCTTCCAAATCCCTCTCTAAAATATAGACTCATACAAATTATAAGTGATACCATAGAAGAAAAGCTTAAAAGAAAAAGAATATGGAAAAAAACATGAAATAGAAAATAAAACTTAGAGCTACATTTACAATAGAATCTTGTCTATAGTAAGTCTTGTCAGTCCTATGATGTTAATTATGTATCACTTTGTCAATTTAATTTTAGATCCCTGTAATTTCAAGTTACTATGTGAAAGAGATAAAAACAGCAAGCAAATTTCAACTCAGTAATGGATTTCCAGTTTCTAATTTATAAAACTTTTAAAAAGTGACTTTCATATGTATATAAAACTAATATAGTCAATTTTTAGACCTTAGGAAACATTTTGCATGGAAGGAAGCAAGTCTTTGCTCTTCTACATTCTAAGGCTATGGGTAAAATAAAAGTGGCTGTTCATTTGAGTGTGAAATAAATTTGACACAGAAATAACTGTAACTTTTTAAAATAAACTTATCAGTTGCTTTGTATTATATAAAAATAATTATTTTAATAAAAGTACGTACAACAGCTGACTGCTACAACAAGTTTAAACAAAGGAAACAAAGTTTGGATTAATTTCATATTACATTTATTGGGATAAAGGTGGAGAAAATATCTATTTTTTTCTCCACTAATAAACTTTGAAAGCAGAGAGTGCTTTACCACAGGACTGTGCAATTTAAATGCCATTTACTATTTAAAGGAATCAAGACTCCTTGGAGAAACTGTTACTTGCGAAGTAGAGTAGGAATCATCAAAATCAGCAAAATCAGCCAGGAACATGTTGTCATACCAGAAAGCAAGGATATTTTGATAAACTTTTAGGGTCTCCCAAGTGCTAAGGAAAAACTAGAATAATTACCTCTGCTAAACTTTTAACAATTTAAGCATCAGCAAGAATAGTAACTGCAATGTTTAAGTCTACATTAATAATGATACAAAGTATAAAAACTTAATAATGATACTAATTATAAAAACATACATTCCCAAGTAATAAGGAACAAACTCATTGCTTTGCAACTTGACCAACTAAATGAAACAAATATCTTTTTGCATTTGGTATGTAAACTGAGCCTCGCAATTACCAAAAATTATTAAAGATTGAAAACTCCTCTTTCTGGAGTATTTCAACTAACAAATAAAAAAGAAATAATGAAACTAGAATATCAGTATTTTGGATTCTATAATTAAGTCATTGAGCATATTTGATGACAGCTAGTATTTGAAAAATAGAAAGATATACTTTATATATTTCCTGATGATGAATAAACCAACTCCCCATAAGGAATTTAATCATTGCATACTGCAAAAAAATGTACAGATAAAAAATTAAAAAACAAAACCAAAAGTTAAAATGAGAAAACCCTCCCAGGCCCTCCAAACTGAAATCTAAATCTCATCATTCTTCTACATGTAATTTAAGTGCTCACAATTTGAAAATGCAAGGGTCAAGAATTATCTACTGAGCCTTATCAATAGAAAACTTCAGAAATACTGCAATGTAGGAAACTGCATGGAAGAAAATCACCTCTTATTCAACACACTTTACAAGGAAAAGAGAGAATATTAATCTACATGTTAGACAATTCAAGTGTAATACACATGTATCATATAGGTATCTGAATTCAAGCAAACAAAAATGTTAAAATAGCTTTAAGGGAAAATTCAGAGAAAATGAATATTGACTATATTTGAAGGAACTAAGTAATTATTAAATTATTTTAGGTATCACATTAACATGTGGTTATAAGTGTCCCGACTTATGTAGGGATAGATAGAGATAAAGATAAAATGATAGATTTTGAATATTTTTGAAATAACTGTCACAAGAAGAATTGATAGAAATATAATGAAATAAGCTAATAATTATTGAAGCTAGAAGATGATGACACGTGGTTATGTAAACATTTTCTCAACAAGTACATGGACATGTAATGAAACGGAAGAAACTAACACCGTATATTATAGTAATTAAAGTAAAATAAGTGAGAAATATTTTAAGAAAATGATTTGAATAGCCCATTTTTGGAAGAAAACAAATCTCTTAGGATTCTTTCTCTGAAACTCTAACATTTATCATCAAGAAGACGGTTTTCAGAAAACAGTGTTTTGTTTTGTCCTATGTAATCATGTTGAATAAGCTTGGGCAATTTTTAATCAGAAGGAGGGAAAACCACTTAGACTACTTTACTACCCACAAATACTCTAAAGGGGATCAATTACACCCAATTAAAACTCAAGGAATTATGAATCTTTAATAGGTTTATCATGAGATAATTCAGCCGCTAAGTCCTCTTTAGCTTCTTGCTGGGGAGCTGCTCAGGCTGAAAATGAATCATCTTTGTGACATCACTTTCAAAGGAGCTTTCTGATTTTTTTTCTGTTTGAAACAAATACAAAAGAACTTTGTAGTTTCTACAAGGATTAAATTTTTCATGTGTTCTGAAGTGTTCTAAACTCACTAGGTCTACAGTGCTTATGGGAGCCCATATTTATATTAAATAGGATCGTTTTGATTCCATAATAATTAATGGGTCTCGGTGATTTACTCCAGTCCTCATCTGTCATATGGTAGAGCCTGCTCCTTATTTCATTGTCCATAAAACAAGAAGTGACTTGAGACTTCTTCGCCTTTATCTGTGTAATACAACGGTCTAGAGAGCTGACATCAGCACAGACCATCTGACCTGACATTTTCTAGTTAAGCAGCATCAGCAAGCCCTCTTTGTCTTCCCTTCATCCTTGAAATTATAATAGCATCTTCCTTGTGTATTTATGGTGAGGGTTAAATGAGATATTACATGTGGATCCTTTCAGACGGTGCCTAGTACATGATGGCCATTTAACAATAGCTTGCCGGTTGCAGTGAAGGCTGACAGAAATATTCCCTTCTATGACTGAGACACAGAGACCATGTTGGGAGGATGTCTTTTCACATACTTTCTAAGGGCAAATCGTTTTCATACCCAGCCTGAGCTTAAAGTGAACATCTGTGAGCATGTTATGAGTGTGTGTGTGTGTGTGTACACGTGTTTATTTAATAAGAAGGACCACATGTGGCCATTACTATTGCTTTTGCAATATTCTGAGAAAGTGGAGTAGGGGAAAGGAAGAGGCTAGTCAGATTATTTTTTGGCAGGAGTATTTACTTCTATTTATTTTTAGACCTGATGAACATTTAAAAACAACTTTTTACAGTGTTAAGTGGAACAATCAAGAAGCACTGCTGGAAACAGTTGGCAAAACCCCAGCCAGCAGCTTCATCATCACTGAAGCTGTCTCTGCATTGATAATTTTATCCACGAATATCTATTTAGAAAAGATTTTTCCCCCAGCTTTTCTTTTTCACTCTAACTACTATTTTTGTAATGCAATTGTGCTTATATAATGAGTAGCAGTCATTAAGATATACAAACAATGCATAATTGATGTGCTTGCAATAAAGAATAATAGCAAAAAATATATTCATTTATATATAAGCATTTTCAACCACAAGTGCTGTAAACAGTAGAATTCATTTAGCATAGAATGGAAAAGCCCCTTATCCACCAGATATTAGTCGCTGATAGTGAAAAATTATCTCATTCTGATTCTCTATGTTAAGAAAGTAGCCATTTTATAGGTGCTTTGTAATGTCAACAAGTTTCTAAAAATGCTATGATGTTCCTTAGCCATGAGGCAATATCCTGATCCTAGTCTGAGATTGTCACCCGATTCCAAAGCAGTTGGAAAATTTCACAAGAATTCCATTCTAAAGTTTTGCTAAGTGCAAAAAATATCACATACCCACATGTGTTCATCTCCAATGGTAGAAGAGCTGGCTTCATAAGGGTGGACATGCCTGGGATGATATACACTTATTTTTCATATTGCTTTATTCTTTCATAAAGTCACACAACTTAATGAAATACTCAATATATTCAAATCAAAATAAATTCTGTTCTGTAACTACAGAAAATATTTGTAAAGTCATCGGATCATGCATTAGAGTTTCTTAATCTCCAGAAAGAGGACAGACACTTAGGCAAAAGGGATGTTTCTGTAGTTTGCCAATGTTTAAAAGACTTATGGAAGGAATAGAAGTACTGTGTTTCACCTTCTGTTACATTCATTGTCTTTCATGTGCCGGAGTAGAACAGTTCGCTTTTCTAGGATAAGTACTTGGTTTTCTCATTGGCAGTGTTGTTTATTTGGGTCATTCTAATTATTTGTTTTTAAGTGTGCCACCCTGGAAGGTTTTTTTCTTTCTTAACCTAGGTGAGCCCCTTGTTATGGTAAGTCATTTTTATAAATTAGCTTTTATCAAAAACCTAGAAGCATTCAAAGGCAGAAGGTTATTATATATTTAATTACAGGGAAAAATACAGGCATGTGTTGAGGAGGTGGTATGTTGCCAGATTTGAAGACAACATACCTACGTTGAAGACTTAGCGCCTCCACCTACTACAAGGGTGACCTTGGGGACATTAATTGAGTGCTTTTACTTTAGTTTTCTTTTTTGTAAAAGAGAGATGGATAATGACTTTTCTTGCCTGGAGGATGGGGTATAGCTCAGTGAAAGAGCACTTACTTAAAACACATTGGGACTTGAGTTCAATGCCTAGAACCAAAAATAATATTTTTATAATAATTACCACAATACTTGACATAACTATATGTAAATAACATTGTGCCTACTCACAAGGGCACGGTAACTTTTAGAGTTATTATCATCCCCAAGAAATTCACAGTATTTGACAGTTAGTGTGGATAGGCATTTGCTCACCAGTGTGTGAAGGTAACTACCAAGTGTTTCACCTCCTGCTTTGGATTTCACGCAGCTCTCAAAGGGAGACACTTGGAAAGGAGACCAAAATGCAAGGGTTACAATAAGATCACCAGTTCCAGAATGGACCTAGAATAGCGCCTACCAGCTTGGGACTGTAGGGAGGGGTGCTATGTAAGCCTTCTTGTATTCCTTGTGAGAAAGCATTGATCTGAAGGCACGGATCTGACTTGCTCCTCAATCTACCTTTGATTATTGGGTTGAGAGAAACCTAAAGATGAGGTGAAACTCGTGATGCTGACTTTAACCAGCCACTGTGACCATGTCTGATTATGTCCTCATTTAAAATGTATTAAACCTATTACTACTTCAAAAGAGACTTTGGCTATCTAAGTGCGGAATGAAAATCAGATGCCTAGATGGAGAACACTTAACAAATGTATGAAGCCTTAGTAATTGGTTACCTGGAGTTCCAGTTACATTTGGATATATAAACTTTGCAGTTTTCCTCTTAGTGAGAAAAATAACAGTCCTGCCTTGTTATGTCTGTTCAGATAGCTTCGTAACTTCAAAGAGGGTATATTTAATCTCACAGAATATTATGGGATACTCTACTCAGCAAACACATGCTGGGTTCCCCAGTACCAGACTCACACAAACTCAGAACGAGTGTTCAGACATAATTTCTGGCAGTGAAAAGAGTTGACTAGAAACAAAAACTCTGAATGAAAATGCATTGTTTCCTGCTTCAATGCATTTGTGCCCCAGGATAACCAGAAATAATTATTGAAACAAGCCTCTTGTTAATAATAATTACACTTCATTCTATGAAAACAAGAATAAACAGCAATTATCTATAATTTCTCATTTGCAAAACACTCTCATTATGCTAAGATTCCCTGTCTGTTTTGATAATATATGTTATGTGTGCTGGAAAACACTGCAGTAGTTTTTCGAATGCTTTAGACTATGCTAGGCAAAGCATGATCAATATAACGCAGGCTTAAATGATTTCAGTTTAACGCAGAACAACTTCCTTAGGCAGGATGAGTTATTGAAGATCTAATACCTTGAATTTCTTCACAGAAGACTGTTTCATTAACCAAAATAAATACACATTGTTCCATGTGAGCAAAAATTGGATCAGTAAGAGAAATATCAGCCAAAAGGTCATTTAAAATAACGCTGTGAGCAAATAATACACCTGAAAACTAAGAATCATTCCTATATTGATGTCTTTTTATACACTAGTGGTGCCATACCTCTTTGTGTATTCCTTAGTTTATTAGTTAATACATATGTATTGCTTCAGTATCTATGTGCTTCAAAGGACCACAGTAATTTTAAATTGCTCAAATTTCTTAATCTGCATTTCTGCATTTATCTTGATAGATTAAAAGCTCTTTGAAGGAAGCAACAATTTCATTCCCCTTTGCGTCAGTCTTCTGCTGAATTACTCAAAATCATGGTGTAAAGAGTTTTAAAATTTGTATATTTCTGGATAGTCAGCAAACAATCAATTTAACTCTATTCTGAGAACTATTTTCCTTAACTATAACAAAAAAGATGATAATAACACCTAATACTCATGTTTTCTGAAAGACTTGAATGAAATCATACATGCGAAGTACTTAGTACCATGCCTGGTATAAAATTATACTTTTAGAACTTTTCTATAGCTGTCCATTTTTTGATCAGAACTATGGAGTTGAATGCAAGCTATATACTTTAGTTGCATCTTCCTCAAAATTTAAATCATTTCATGCTGACCCAAATGAAGGCTAGTAGCTCTCAGTAAAGCCTCTTTTAACAAGCTTTAGTTGCCTAAGGAGCAGTACATACACATAACCTCTGTACAAGGATGACTTCAAATTTGAGCAAAAGAAGGAAAACAGACCGTTAAACTGTGGGTCAGGATTTATACCTGTAACCATATTAATTCTTTGAAGAATGATTTAAGATTTTGACTACTTTGCAGTTTACACAATATCAAAGTTAAATCTTGAGATAAATGTAAATAAAAACTCTCTATTTGACTACTGAGACTTGATCTTTTATCTGTTCCCTTTTTGGAATTTGATTCCTAACAATTTTCTAATTAATCCAACCAATTTTTAATGACATTGATATGCCATACACATCAAAGGTATTTCTTTTTAAA
>PVJX010001603.1:0-30000 GCA_004027295.1 Dolichotis patagonum | reverse complement strand
TCATAGTAGTTTCTTATTTTCAGAACCACGCAGTATTTCTTTGATAGCTCTTTACAGATGATAAGTGAGGTCCGTCAAAGGGAACAAAAAATACCGTACAGAAAACATTTTCAGTTGAAGTGTGGTGAAAGCCATTTTGGTGTTTTATTTTTCACAGATTGTAGCACCTCATAGATAAACGGTTATGCAAAGTCTAATGGCTACAGGTTGTGTAATTATTTCCCCAGCAATTGGCCTATGAGTGAGCCCTCTTTACGGTTATACGTCACCCTCACTGGGATACAGGTTATTAGCGTGAATTTATTTTCACTATGTACACTATGTTAAACTTAAATGTGATCGTAAAATGTATTCCTAGGCCAGCTTAATTGAAATGATTATCGGAAGTTTTCACTCAGTTAAAAAGTTTGTTATTATTGACGCAGAGAAAAAACCCCAAATATTTAAAATTCGTGAGATGAGGCCCAGGGACATGTCATTATCTTCGGAGATTAAAAATAAAGAATGCTGCTCATGTCCATCGCATCACTTCAATTTATGGATTCAAAATCTGATGGAGAGTTAGTGTATGGGGTTTCTCTTTCAAGACAGATCCTAACTTTCCCAAACCTTTGTTCTGCCAAGATGGCTTCTTATCGATAGAAACGTCTCTAAACTAGTACTACTTGCACTAATCTTTCTATTAGAAAAAAGAAATAAAGAGACAAATATAGGTTTTATTCCAGTCCCCAGTATATTTATTTTTACTGTATATCTTTCATATATTGCCCATCCATAATTTGCCTACATTTCGTTTTATCTTAATTATTAATACTGGTTTCTAAAATCAGGATTTTTACAAACCCAAACTTGTTTTTCTTATTCATGTATATTCTTAACCTAAATATTTTTCCATTAAAAAATAAGCAGCCACAATGATGGCCTGGTAGCTATTTGAAAATTGCATACTTCCTTTTGTTATTCTATGCATTCTTTGTAAAGATAAAGACCTGGAGTTAGTTTAAAATATACAGTAGTGGCCTTATGCACAATCTGTTTTTCACAACAGTAGTTATCCTGCAACTAATTTGCTTTTAGAACCTTATGCCTTTAGGCTAAGAAATAATCTATGTTTGTTTAATCTTAATTAAACTTTTCTTTCCAAATTAACTTGCTTCACTGGCAAGTGAAAAATGCTTTCCCTTTGGATTCATATGTACATGCATTAAAAAGTAAGATGCTTTGAGACCTTCAAGAGAAAAACACTTAGATTTGCTCCTGAATCAGACAGTTTAAGTGAATCATGTTGACCACTCATCGGTATATTTCCTAGAATAAGACGTTCATGTTAATCGGTGGCATCAGAATATAACATACTTGGTGTAAAATCTAATATCAGAGCAGCCCTTTAATGCTCAGAGGAAAAGATGTAGGTTTTACTGACCAAAGCACACTGTATTGCATTAATATGAACTTACATGCTTTGTTTATCTCTTAGTGTAAACGAACTTGTGTAACTCAATAGCTGTTAAAATGTTGCTGGCTGTGAGAGGGTACAGGCCTGAAAAGAGCCTAGTTACTAGTGCTAAGCGGTGCTAAGTGAGGTGAGAAAGTTGTGCCACGCCTCGCTCTGTTTGAAACGGAGACTGTGGCCTCTACTTGGATAAATCTTTGCTACAGACTTCATTTGACACCAGCTCGTAAGTGCAACTTTCACTATAACTTTACTATTACCCCTTTCTGTTCCTAAAATTGGGCTTAGAAAGATTGCAGGGATGGCACGTGTCATGTCTTACTTGAGTGAATAAGTAAATCATTCAGCCTGTGTATAAATTTTGCGGAATTTAATAAAGCTACACGTGATGATTTCTACCTCATGCTTTTGGCCTTTTGGCCTTTATGTAAGTTGTATCTGAGACTCAGTTAGACAATGACATTATAATGATGATGATTTTCTCTATGATTTATCACGGATCGTTTCTTTTTCCTGCGTGATTACGTGGAACAATCAACAAATCTGCTAGATAAAATTCTAGTCCTATATCCAAAAGGATTTTAGAGAATTTAATAAAATGATTTTAAAATTTATTTGGAAGTTAAAAAAAGGCATATAATGGCAGGAAAATATGTATTATTGATCTTATATCTCTATAGCAGTTTTACAGAAATGATTCCTTGACAGTATGAGTGAGAATTGATTATTCAGGAATATGCACATCTCAAAACTTACTAATTTATTTTAATATCCTTCAGGGAAATTTTGAGCTTGCTTCCATAAAGGTCTTGGATATCTTTAGTTTTATGTAAAATAGGAATATAAGTATTTTGTGTAATATATTTTCTATTATTGATAGAATTTTGCTGTATTTTTTATTATACTATTGCTGGCATGAAAAAATATTTAAAACAGTTTTTAAAATCAAATAACTTTCAGGTCTTTTTTTGTTATTTCTTTTGAATAATTATATGTTTAATTAGTAAAAGTACAAATTTTGTTTCCTTCTTTAATGAAAGTCTGCCCTATAAGGTCTCACTGATTCTACCTTATTATATGGGGTATAAATTTTCAAACAATTTGCAACAATAAATATTAAAGGGAATAATTTTCATCTATTGCTTAATGTTAATGCAGTCTTTTCTAATGCTTCACTCTTAGAAGTGATAGTATTTGAAATAAATATGCCTTCCTATGGTTAGGATCCATACATACTAAGAATTATTTTAAATGATCAATATTATCAAATAGTCATTAAATCAAATATAGTGCCCAAGTAGAATTTTCTCTATATTTTAATGCATTGATCAATTTTATTAAAAAGTTTTAAATAGTTTTAAATTCTAGAAAAATTATTCTTGGGTATAATTCAATTTTTATAATACAATAAATAATTTACTATATTAAGTTTCTATATAGTAGTTTTACTTTCATGCTTGTAATTATTGCTACTCTGAAGTTGTCCTCACAAATTTTGTTTTTAGTATTATTCTCAGTGCATGAAATGGACTGAGAACTTTCTTTCTTTTAATGCTCTAGAGGGCTTCTTTATAAATAGACATTGTTATCTGAAAGCTCTAAAGCACTAGACCATAAAACTGCCTAGATGTCAGACCATCTTAGGAGGAAATACTTTGACTCCCTTTTTCCAATTTCTTCTCTGTTTATCGGTCTATTCCATTGTCTGCATCTTGAACAAGTTTTAATTTTGTATATGTTTAAGATTTTCACATATTTTCAGTCTCCTACCTTTCCTACTCAGGCACAAAATTAAGAAATATGTTTTGCATTCTGCTTTCTTTCTTTCTTTCTTTCTTTCTTTCTTTCTTTCTTTCTCTCTCTCTCTCTCTCTCTCTCTCTCTTTCTTTCTTTCTTTCTTTCTTTCTTTCTTTCTTTCTTTCTTTCTTTCTTTCTTTCTTCTTTCTCCTGTTCTCTCATGATCATAGCATTTTGATTTCATACTTACCAGTTCTTCATCACCTGCACTGTAAGCAGAAGTTAACTTTTGTCTCTCTTCCAACCACTGCAATGTTTTAAGTCCATAAATCACAAGGCTATAACTCTACTATATGTGTGTAAAGTTGATAGCTAAAAAGTTGGTCAACAGTTGAAGAGATTTTTCATTTCTATAAATATCTGATTGTTTCAAAACATTTTAATTCATCAAATATTTATTACATCATGTATATATTCCACATAACAAAGTCACTAAAATACACCATATTGTTTATCAAGAATTTCAAATAAACTAGGCAATTTTTTATTTTAAAACAAGAAAAGAAAAATGAGTAAAAATGATAAAGCATTTTGAAGCAGAATATTAAGGGATTAACAATGATTAATGTTACGTATTGTTGTTTTCAAAGTAGTTGATTACCAGATGTATGTATGAAAAAATGATTGAACAATGAAAGCCCAAAACCTTTCTATTTGTTGGGGTAAAAGAGATTAGTATTATACTTATCTATCTATAATTTTCTCCTTTTCTTTTTAGCTGTTTCCTCCAATTTCACTTTCACGATATCTATTATACATTTTTGGACCCCACTAACTCCTTCAGTTTTTTGTTATAGGCAGACAACTATGTTTACCCTTAGGAATGTAAACCATTTCACTCATGAGCATAATCTCAGATTGCATCCACTTACCTACTAGAACCTCGAGATTATCCCTCTTTATAGCTGAGCAGCTTCTTTCCACTGTAGAAAAATACCATATCTCTCTAATCCATTCCACAGTTAATGCACAATCTACCTTGCTTTTTTCTGGTTCTGTGTTGCATGGAGCATTGTTTTCTCCCCTTTGACTTTCAGCCTATGAATTTCCTTTTGAATTAAATATGTTTCTTGTATAAAGCATATTGATGAATCTTGTTTCTTGATCCACTCTGGCTTTGTGTTTTTATTGGTGAATTGAGCTTATCTATATTAATTGCTATGATTGACATACAATCTGCTGTGCAAATTTCACGCCTTTGTCTCTCTACTTTTACTCTCTGTTCACTTGCCAGCTGTACTCAGCGATCCACCTCTGCTGCTGTTCCTGGAACTATAGTCATCTTTATCTCTCTCCAGAATATTCTTCAGTACTTTGTAGGCTTGGTTTGGCAGTCATGAATTTCTTCAGTTGTTCTTTGTCATAGAAGTATCTTATTTTTCCATCAATTTTGAAAGAAAACTTTGCAGGATCCATCAGCTAGGTTGGAAGTTGTTTCCTTTCAGGACTTGAAATACTTTATTCGAAGCACTTCATGACTTGATGGTTTGGGTTGAGAAATTGGTTGTGATTCTGATGCGTTTTATTTTATAGGTGATCTGTTACTTTCTCTAATAGATTTTAATATTCTATTCTTGTGCTGAGCTTCTGGGATCTTGATTATTACATGTCTGCGTATAGATTTATTTTGGTTATGGCTAGTTGGAGTTCTGTATGCCTCACTTATCTAATGTCAGACTTGGGATATTTTGTGCTATTACTTATGTATATAGTCTTTTTATGTCATTTGTGTTGACTCCTGCTTTTTTGCTGACACCCATCATTTTAAATTTTTTTTTTTTTTGGCATTATCCTTCGGATGTTTAATTCTTATGTCCTGGTTCCTTGTTATTTTAAAGAGATCTTTCCTTTAGCAAATACTAGTTGCACTCCTGTCTTCAAGGTCTGAAAGTCTATCTTCAGTTGTGCTCAAGCAGTTTTGCCAGCTTTAAATGGCATTTTAATTCCCTGGATATCTCTTTGAATCTGTTTCATTCATGCTAATTGTTTCCTATACTGTTCGTCCAAGGTGCCCATCATTTTCCTATGCTCTTCTTTTTTTAAAAATCTATGTCTTCTTTAGAAATGCTCATCAATTATTTCATTATGGTTGCCATGTCTTCTTTTATCTGAGATATTATTTTTTGGATTTAAGTATTTTTTTTACTGCCTCATGAAGTTGTTTCTTGTCTTCAGTTGTTATCATTCCAGAAATTTCAGGTGATGAATTTCCAATTTCTTTATGACTGTATTTCCTAGACTTGTTCTGTGTGGGTTGGAGGGCTGCGATTGCATTTTGCTCCTTCCTCTTGATCTTTTCCTGGGTTCCTCAGGACAAACTAGCTGTGAGGCTCTAGTGCCTCCAACTTTGGCTGCCCATCAAAGGTATAGGGAATGGGCCAAGTGCTTGGGTTTCTCTGAACCTAGCTTCCAGGGAGGTAGTGGGGTGCAGGAGGGCTTCTCAAGATCCTTGGGGTACACCGAGGCTTCCCCAGCAGCTGTGGTCATGTGGAGTCGGGAGTGCTCCTTCTCCTAGCCTAGGCTGGCTACTGATGAGAAGGTCCTTGATGGTGGGCAAACACCGGGGTGTGACTGGCTGCTTCTCCCAGCCTGTGCTGGCTCCCAGCACGAGGGTCCCCAGTGGTGGGTATGCAGAGGCATGGCTGGCTCTACGCCACACAATTTTACATGGTAATTGAAGTAATTGAAGGGAAAGCACGTGTTTCCATATATATATATTGGATCCCATCTGGTTGAATTTCATTTGGTTTTATTAAATATTTCAAGTTGTGTTAAGGGATTCTGTTAAAGTAAGCAAACATTTTGTTTCTTTTCTTACATAATGTGCCAGGCTTTGTTTTAGGTACTGAGAATAAAATGAACATTATATAAAGCAATATCAGTTTCAGAATATAAATGAGCATACAGAGAAATAAATGCATGATATAAATGGCATGGACACAGGGAGAGTGGTGTATGATCTCGGTTTTGGTAGGGTGCATAATTTTTTTTTTTTTTTAATGAAGAGGCATCTAAAGTGTGGCTTTCATTAAGGACAAGAGGAAACCGTGCACATGTTTGGAAGAGCCACTTTCTAGGCAGACGAAGCAGCAAGCTGAAGCCATCTCCCTGGGAAAGTGTCTACTGGGCTTGAGGAACAGCACAAAGGGATGCCAGAGAGCTGCGGCACAGTCAGTGAGGAGACAGCGTCAGTTTGCTAAGTGGAGAGCAAAGTGAATCATGTGGAACTATAACCCACGTGTATCATGTGGAGGTATAACCTAAATGCAAGTTTGGATTTAAAGTTGGATGTTGTGAGAAGATGCTGAATACTTCAAACATCATTCTAGAGTTCAAAACTATTATAATTTACATGCTTAAGAAGAATCATCTGTCTTTAGATATTACTCATATTAATGCAATTAATAATAAAAATGTTTTCCTCTGGGGCAGTCAGAGAGGGTGGAACTTCATCTGCCAAGGAAATAGATGACATAATAATCTGAGTTCCCTGCGCTCAGTGGGTATTTCCTTGTTGCTGTGGGATCCATGCCACATACACCTAATGAAATTTGCATTTTACTTTTCAGTTTTATTTGCAAGTAGACATAAGGCAGCATGGCTTATGGACACACACAAAGGAAATTAAGTTCAAACTGAAATTTTTCATTCTAATCAATATGATGTTTTATAGCAGTTGTGAGACACTACGTGTAATTTGTTCTTTTCCAGACCTCCAGATTCTAAGAAGTTTAATATAGCTAAATTTTAAGATTTTAAGTGACACCAAATATCCAATAGAGAGGAAATGCTTATCCACATTTTCTTCTGCCTATTTCTCATCCCCTTTTCCTCATTGAATTTGTGTCTTTATCTGTTTTTACTATACAACAGAGTAAAAGTGGAGTTGTAAGTAATGTATGAAGAATAGCTACCATTTTAACCCATGTTTTGACTATATTTTAATCTATCAGAGCAGTATCAATTCATTTCTGCATCATAACTCCACATGATATGGGACAGAAATTGTTACTACTTTTTTAATAGAGGAGAACTTTAACATATTAGTGTTAACTGACTTGTTCAATATTGCATAACTCTATTGCATACTCATTAAAGAATAAAACCTAGGTGTTACATAGCTTTTTAAATCAAATCAGAGCTCTGGCTGAAGTTATTTAGAGTATCATCCAACCTAAAAATAGTCTTCTCATAGACACCTGGCCAGGGATGTAATTAGCAGGAATGGTCTGTATCTTTCTGTTGGGTGTAATTTGTATTTAGTATGCATTGTATAATGAGACCAGAGAGGCATATTCTTCAGATTCCTTATGCTTTCAATTAATTCTTACCTAACTTAATCAGTCCTATTGGATTAGATTTCTTCTACAAGTCAATTTGTTTTTTCTACTGGGGCATTTTTTGTTCTTGTTTCTATCATTTCAATCAATTCTGTGGCCAGAGAAAACTCTGTTACAGAGGTAAGCTGCGGATGTTAAATATTTAACAACTAATCATGATTCCAGATGCATGTTTCATAATCTATAGTTTTAGGTTGTTTGCTGTGTTCCAAAACATGACATTTTTATTGTTTCCTGTCTTATGCAGTTGCCTCGTTCCCTGTTACTGTGGTTGTTAGAGTACTCTTTGTCCGATAAAACAGAATCATTCAAGAGCAGATGAAGCTGTAATTACAATCAGAGTTCATACTTGCAAGAGATGAAATAAAAATTAAAAGTACTAACTCTGTGACATTTTGATTATCTGGAAATTCTCCCAGTCTGACAGATGACAGTAGGGTCACAGGGCTACATTTCAGTGTAGACGCAAGAGGCTCTTTGTAAATCAAACAGAATTGTTCTGGACTAGGTTTCATTGTTCAAGAGAATTGGCCAATTGTCCTGTTCTTGTGGAACTCTAGGTTTTTGATTAAACATTCAGTTATGAATCCTAGACATTTTCCCTAAAATTATGGTTTGATTAAATGACAAAATACAAGACTCACATATTTCACAAATGAAGAAAAAGAGAGAAACAAGTCTGTTTTCTAAAACAGGAATGGGAGCAGAACAAGTTTTCAAGTTAAAAATTTTACAGGCTCCTGCACTGAAGAGTGAACCTAATAACAAAGCCCTTGTTCTGCTAGACAGGTGGCTCTTTAATTAAGTCACATTGTGTTTAGCGGTGAATCAGTATTCATGGACTCGTATTCACTCTGCTCAAGTCTTCCAACTCACACAGCATGATCGCCTACATTTTTCAAAGAGAAGTGACACATCTAACCAGTTCACAACGCCACAAACCATGGACTATACCCAAACCTTTTAGAAAGTAATATAAGAAATTCTTAAGTAATTTGTCTTCTCAGTCTTCTCTTTGTCAACTCTGGTTTGAATGAGCAGTGACTCAGTGAATGGCCTCATCCTGCATTAGGAAAGCCTAACACCACAAGGTACTGGCCACACACTGGGTTCTGTCTCTGCTGAAAGATTTCAGACACACTGTATATGTAGGTAGTTTACCACAAACTTGTAGATTTTCAGAGTGAGACAGAGAATATACTTTCAGGGGTGAAGCAGGCAAGTGCCAAGGTGGCAGCTGCACTAAATGAGGTCTCTGCTTATATTTATATTATTTATTGGATCTTGCAAAGAGTATTCCTTCTCTCCTCTCATTTTTTTTGTTTTAATTTTTTTTTATTTTATTTTAAAAGGGAGTAAAATTAAACACAACATAAAAGAACAAAATGGGACATAAGAAAGCATAAATTTCAAAGCTAGACAACCAGAGATCTTCACTATCTGCCATATTGTCTCTTGTTTTCTTCCAAATGGTTGTCCTTATCTTTGCATATGGAGAGCTCATTCTAAATAACATAGCCAACCTTTTCACAAGATGTGTAGTTCACTGGCTCCCATTTGCTATGCAGGGGGGAGAGGGAGGGGGGACACGGGATGGGGGACAGGACAACATGAGATGTCTCATTCTCAGCCCACACGCAGGCAGGATCACAGTCACCCCCCAGAGACGGGAAGAGTTCCTTGTTCTCCTGGCACCCCAAGTCAGCCGCACAGTGCATGTCCTGATGCGCCAGGATCTCTCTCCTTCAGGCCGCCAAAAGTCTGCCACACTCTCAGCCACCCGCAGAGAGGGGAGGAACTCCTTGTTCTCCTAGCACCCTGAGTCAACTGCATGGCACAGGTCCCAAGGCACCAGGGTCTCTCCCCTGCAGGCCCCCTAAAGTCCACCATACTCACCTGCTATTTCTTTCTGATGAATTGACCATTCCATTTCTAAGGTTCTGAAGTGGCCAACAGACCACAGAAAGAATTCTTTTTAGGCTCCTTTGAAACCAGCAGCTACAGCGATCTGCTGGCCTTGCTTCAGGGCCACAAGTCATTGTTTTTTTAACAAGGAAAAGGACCATGTTGAACTACTTCAGTGACACACAGAACCTTGTTTACTCCCTACAGAGGTGGTTTCCTTTTAGTTTGTTTTGAGGCATTTAGGTTTAACTCCTGACCCTGTCTGGACCTGTATGCGGACTAGACCTTATCATTTTACTCTGTGGATGTTACAGTCTTGTGGACTAAAGTTTGGAACAACAAGGTTGTGTGGCTTTTATCTGGACCTAATGGCTAAGAAAATGAAAGAAAAAAAAAAGAAAAGAAATCACATCTTCTTTGCTTATCCTGTAGCCCCTGCTGCTTCTCTCTAGGTCTGCTATTGTCTAGCTTGTTGTCTGCCAGTGACATGGAGTTATCCAGCAGTGAATCACTTTTGGTTTGCCTGAAACTGATATAGGAGAAACAAAGACAGATTTTTAAAAAGTAGAATAGATAGTGCAATTAGAGCTACCAGCTGTTTCTCTCCATTTGCTGCTGGACCATTCCCCTCTACTCATCTGAAACTGGATAATGCCGCCTGGTCAAACCCCTGAGATTTATCCTAAAGCTTACTACCCAGAGGTAGGGGCAATAAAAACAGAGAGCCCTGTGCCTTTCCGAGAAAGTGTAAAATTCCAAACCAGGTTGCATTTGTGGCAGATTGTACTGAGTGAACTATAGAAACCTTTCTTCACCTAGAGCACATTGACGGTTCATGCCTATAGACTGCATCTTATACATCCAATTATAACAGGGTGCGTTATGGGAAAGCACATGTACAAGACACAAAGCAAACATGACAGTCAAGAGAATTTGGTTGTTGATTGTGTTATCAGAGACTTAGGATAAAGGTCCCAATTCTGGGGTTCCCAATGGTCTAGGTAGGCTAAGCCGCTCAAACCAAGATGCCAGTTGACGAGATATTGCTGGCGAAGAAAAGCATTTTAATCAGTGTTGTTACATGTGGAAGACAAGTGGACTGATGTCCTTAGCCTTGCCTTCAAGAAGGTGATGATGCCTTTGTAGTGTTATAGGAAGAATATTGAGACAAGTGTTAGATGTTTCCATAGTGAGTGGTGTGCACAGTGGGCAAGCGGGTTATCTTAGAACGGTGGTAATGGTGGGGGGGGTGTGCTGCCTTGGTTTTGACTGTTATCACAAGACATTTATCCAGTGGACTTGCTCAGTGGATACCAAGGTATCCACATAGTATCCAAGGTGATTATAGAATACATGGCTGAGAAGACTCAGAAAGAAAAACAAAACGTAACAAAAAAAGGGGAAATAAAATAAAGTTAGGTCTGTGACTGTGTGCTTCTCAAATGAATGTGGAGAAGGAGGAATTGTTGGAATTTCTTGTGCATAGTTGTAAAGCTCAGCATGTCCTTGATTCTTTTTGGAAAGGGGCTATTAAAATGTCCTACCTTGCAAATTTTGAATTTGTAACATCAGAAACTCATTGACCTGATGAGTAAGCTCCTTCTGTCTATGCCTATGCTTAGAAAGCAGGTTTTAAACCATCTGTGAGTAGGTTCTGGAGTCTTGTCCTGAAAGAAGATTTAAAAACTTTGCTTCTGGGCTGGGGATTTAGCTCAGTGGCCTAAGTGCCTGCCTGGCAAGCACAAGGTCATGAGTTCAATCCCTGGTACCAAAAAAAAAAAAAAAAAACTTTGCTTCTTAAATAATTTGAGTCAGCTATATTGAGGCCTTACCAGATTTCAATGGTTAGGAGAGAAAGTTGAATGGCCAGTAATAGTCTATGTTTGTGTGTACCACAAGGAAAGAATTGCCAAGTGTGTACCAGTAGTAAGTGGTGAACTACTATGTTCATTGAAGTGGTTAGGAAGTTGTGCTCAGGAACAGTCTGTGCCAGAAAGGTGTAACACTGACCAAGAAATGTGCCAGGACAACAGAAGAACACTGCACACAAGTCAAAGAAAAAAAGCTTTGATTGTTAAGTCAGAAGGAAGATAGGAAAGGGCTCCAGGTGGGTATTTGGGGCAAGCATATTTTGATATAAGGATTCAGACAGATCCACCTCCCAAAGTAGGAGGCTGACTTTTAAAAAATAGGTGGTTGGCTGGGATTCTGGTGACCATTATCTTATTCCTGTCTTTTTACTGATATCATAGCTCTGCAATTTTCATGGCTGAGATCGTTTCATTCACAGGTGATTGCGTCTGGTTCAGGAGTATGGCTGGAGGCTTCTGGAAACAGTAGAAATCACCCATCCCTCTTATCGTCATTATTGAATGGGCTGACAATATCTGAATTAAGGGGTAATCAACCTTGCTTTGTCAAGTTTTACACAGAAACTCTGAGCATGATTCACATACCTATGTGCAGAGCTGAGAAGAGAGTTGACCCAAGATTTGCAGTAACAAAAGCTACAAAAATAAAGTCAAAGTTTCAGTTATCTTTAGGACCACCATAGGCCCATGAAAAGAGTTATGGTTCATAGAAGAAAACAGAACAAAACACTTTCAAGCCCCTGGTTTTTTCAGGAGAAAAACAAATGCGTTTTTAATGAGCAGCAGAGAAGGGTACAGGGTTTTGTTTGTTTCCCCATCTATATGGTCCTTCCTGTCTCAGGCTACATTTGAATGATTAATTGAGTCTTCTAAGGAATGTCTTTTCCTTTCTTCAAGGTCATTGTTCTTATATAAATAAAATGAGCTGTGTTCATCTACCCCCAGACAGTAGAGCCTTCTTTATTCCTTAGGTGGATGTCTCCATTTAGTTTGTTTTGAGACCTTGGTAGTGTTTCTAAGTCCCTACTAATAGGCTGAACTTTACATGAGTCCTGTATCAGCACACTTAGAGTATTTTATATTATCTTGAGCTACAGTTTTAAGCCATAAACTTGTGTGAGTCATATCTATAGCTAGTGATTTAAAAAGCTAAAAAGGAAAATAAGTAACTCCTAATCTACTAATGATAAATCTTCTGGCGAACATTACGACTGCATCATAGTCATTACTAGTTCCTCCTGTTTCTTATTTAAGGCTTTTTGTAACATCTCTGTAGTTTAACAGATGAAACATACAACCCTACATACAACCTTTACTGAGGTAAGCATGCTATCAGAATATAAAATTAAATTTATAGAAATACCCTTTTTTTGTCCATTGGTACTTTAAATAACATAATTTATTAAGATAGGTATCCGTTAACAAGTCAGATTTCACTTTCAAATCAGTCACTTCTTATTTGTACAACTTGGGCAAAAACTTAATCCTCCCCGGCATGATCTTGCTCATCTTATTGGGGAAATGACATTGCTCTATGCACTTCATAGGGAGTTATCAAGATAACATAAATTCTGGGAGAGAACTTGGTTTAGGAAAAAAAAAAAAACTATTGCAATTATTTGAAGAGAAATAAATAGCCCTAGCAAAGGTGTGATTATGAACAACCTGAAAATCAGAAATGCAGAATTAATAATGTATCATTTATTTCAATGCTTTTCTCCATGCTGGACAGGATGCTAATTGCATTCCATCTCTCTTTCACAATTAACTCTGTGAGGGAGATATTAAGGCCAAGAGAGGTTAATTTATTTATGAATATTACTGTGTATTGGAATCAGTTTTGTCTCTCTCCAGGGATTTTAAAATTGTCATTAACCTCTTTAATATGCTTAGCTTCATTTTGTAACATAACTCTTTACCAGAATAAATGCTTCCCAAAAGTTGCATACAAGTAGCTTGTGTGAGATTCTTTTGTCTTTTCCTCTGTAAATTAACCAGCAAAAGGTGAGAATAACTGACTATTTGTGTAGGTCTAAAAACATGAACTGGAAATAAGATATCTAGGTGTGTTAACTTTCTACTGTGACGAAATGCCTAAAGATGCCAGTTTAATTAAAGAGGATGATGTATTTGTGACTTGTGGTTTCAGAGCATTCAGTCCATGGTTACCTGGCTCTATTTCTTTTGAACCTGTGGCAAGGTAGAAATATCCTTGTGAAGGGACAAGTAGAGCAAAACTGTTTAGCTCATTGCATCCACGAATCAGAGACAGAGAGCCCAAGGGATCCAAGGCAAAAATCACATTCCCATTATCCAGTCCGTTCAATTAGGTCCTACCTCCTAAGTTTTCAACACCACCCAACACTGTCATCAAATTACTAACCCATCAATAGATAAATCTCCTAGTGAGTTTAGACCTCTGCTGACCCAGTTATCTCCCCAAGATCCTTTCTAATATTGCTGCATTGGAAACTTCACCTCCAACACACGAGCCTTTGGGGAACCACTTCCTATTGACATTTAAAACTATAATTAATGGGCTGGAGATTTAGCTCAGCCTGGTAAATGCCTGCCTGGCAAGCACAGGGTTGTGAGTTCAATCCCCAGTACAAAACAAAAAAAAACCCTAAAAAAGTACATTTACATCAAGTCAAATTATATTAAATCTTCAAAATAAGCAAGTTTGAGAGGGGACTAGATTTTGGAATTATTTATTCAAAGATGTTGCTTAAAGTAATTTATAGTACTTGCTTAAATAGTTACGGAAGAAAATATTTTAAATAAGAGATGTGATCAACAAACACAATGATCCCATCATTCTTGCAACTTTCTGAAATAGTTCTGAAAGTCTTCCTTCCTTCCTTCCTTCCTTCCTTCCTTCCTTCCTTTCTTCCTTCCTTCCTTCCTTCTTTCCTTCCTTCCTTCCTTCCTTCCTTCCTTCCTTCCTTCCTTCCTACCTTCCTTCCTTCCTTCCTTCCTTCCTTCCTTCCTGAAAGTCGTACCTTCCTTCTGAATGTCTAGGTGTCTTTTGTTTCACTGCTGTAGTTGCATCAGTGTCTTAAACCCAACTCAAAACATTTACCTTTCATGTTCATTTTGACACACAGAAGAGTCAGAAGTCTTGTAGTGGATCTAGAGCACATGCTGGATGAGGATACATTGCAATGTTTTTGACAGAAGTTGTCATAAATGTTTTAGATGGACTCAGGACCTTAAGGCAACACAAAAGAGATATTAAAGAGGACTTCCAAGACTGCTTCAAAAAGCTGCAAGAAGAATGCAGTAAGTGTGTTTGAAGCCAGGAATATATTTTGTGGACGATTAATGGCGGTATATATTTTACTCTAATAAACTTATCTTCATTTAAGTATTCACAGTATATTTTGATCACACTGCATAACTTAGTAGCTCATTTCCACCACAGAATATTTCTTACTGTTCTACCTTGCACATTTGTCTAGGTTAATAATTTTTTACTCACTGATGTGAACATTACTTACCAGATCTGATGGTTAACTTAATGGATTTCACTTACTTGATTGAAGGTATGTACCCACAGTTGTACAAAATTTGGAAGAGAAAATGTGTTGGATTGAATAATCAGCAAAAAACTTTGTACTGCAGATTTAAATATTTGAATGCAAGGCTGAAGGAGATACTACTGGACAAAAATTAGTTCACTTTTCTAGGAACACCTTTTATAAGCGAGCTGCTATTATTGCTCATGCATTGTTTTATTCGAACCAAATGCTTTCAGAATTTTACAACTTAATTTAGAACCTATAAAAATGAATTAAATCCTTTGGACTTCAAGTAATTGTTTCATATAAGCATTTTTTGTTCTTGATTTTTTTTCTATTGCTCCCTATATGCCCTTTTAGCAAATTCTTCTACCACATACTTTTCTATTCCTCCCTTTAAGTCAATAAGTCAGTCTTTCTGTTTCTAGCATCATTTTCCTTGTTTTTACTTAGTCACAAAAGCTAATCGTAGAAACCACTGCACTCATTCTGCCTTACATACTCCCTCTTCCTCATTACTGCTTTCTAAAAGCCACACTGTTTTATTAGCTGTAGAGAAGCAGCGGTATCAATCAATTCCATGAAGTCGTCACACTGAGGGCATTGTGCCTTTGCTCCACGGTTATGATTTGGATCTAGAATGGCTCCTTAAAGCTCCTGTGTTTGAAAAGCGATTGGATTATGGGGGATATTAAGCTAACCTGCTGCTAGGAGGTGGGTGTGGTCAGGAGATGCAGGTAACTGTAGGCCTGATCTGGAAGGGTTTTTTCTTCTTTCCTGGCTCTTCCTTCCTGGCCAAAATGAAGTGGGCAGCTTTTTTACTGCCATGTTGTTTTGTCCTGGGTCTCTCTGACCAGGGACTCTAAACCTCCATCTCTCTTTTCTTTCTTTCTTTCTTTCTTTCTTTCTTTCTTTCTTTCTTTTTTTTTTTTAATCTAGGATTGAACATATGACCTTACCCTTATCAGGCAAGTGCTTGAGCCACTGAGCTAAATCCCTGGCCCAACTTCTGTCTTTCATTTGCAAGTGTGAAGGTATTTTGTCCCAATGACGAGAAAGTGACCAAGACAACTACAAACTCATTTTTGATTAATTCCCTTAGAATAACAGTCAGATATATCTTTTCAAGAAGCAGCTTTGTTTAAACACAATGAAAACAAATCACTCCTTGTTGCACCATTTATTTTTTGCTGAATAATAATAAGAATTACTGATAGTGCTATCTAATGTTCACTACAAACTCATGCTTTTCTTATTCAGTCTTCCTCCCCCTCTCTCTCTGCCCTTGCCATATATTCAACGAAGCTCCTTCCTTAGCAGCGATAGGATGATGGGGAAAGTGGTGGGGATGGAGTCAGCACACAGGGGTTCACAGAGTTCTGGTGACCCACTGTGGCTTCAGTCAGAACAGCTTTGTGTTTGTTCAACTGAAACACTGAGCTGTTAGTAAAGCTTTATTGTTAAGAGAACTAAAATGTTAAAGATTGCTGTCCCCTGACAAACTCGCAAGTTAATCATTTCTAAACCTAATGTTTGTTGCTCACCAGCCATGAAGCTGAAAGCTCTTTCATCTTTCCTGAAATCCCCTGCACTGTGTTGGCTGCTATAAAATGGAAAATCACTATGTGTCTGCTTTAGATTCAAGTGAATTTTTCCAAGTATCTTTATCCTTTTTTTCCCAGTCATCTTTAAGTTTTCCCTACTCCAAACTTTCAAAGTACTCCGATGCTGTCCCCTTTCTTTCTTGGGTGATAAATTTGTAAATGGGGGAGAAATATGAAAATTCTTTTTAGTGGGGGCTGGGATATTGTTGAGGGCAAAAGCAAGGTCATTTATGGTCTTCCTCTGAGGTTAGCGTAGAATCTTGAATTTGGTTGTCTTAATCCATTTGTGCTACTGTAGTAGGCAACTTTGAACAGAAAGCAATTAGTTCCCAGTACTGGAGGCTGAGAAGTTTGAGATCAAGACGCCAACGTCTAAGGGGGCCGTACGAGTACTATGAGAAGGGGATGAACTTTTTTTTTTTTTCTGCAAGGAATCGTCTTGTATGATACCAAACCAGTTTGCGGGATGAGAATGTGAACCTCTTATGAGTGCAGAGCTCTTACCATCAGCCTCGTGGGCTCATTGGGTCAGATATTCCAACAGGGTTGCATTAAAAGATGACATTTCCAGGACAGGCTTTTTGAGGAGACATTGTCAACCACAGCACTAGTACATCCTCAAATTTACTGACATGAAATATCAGATCAGTAGCTCATTCTTCTTAGGAAAGCCACAAAAACTCAAACCCTAGAAATACTTCGTCATGCGACACCACACCTTATGTAAGGTTGAATAATTACATTTGGAGAATCAAGAGGGCTTTTATAAGATATTTATGACTTTAAAATTTGTTTCATTTATGGAAAAAAGTTATAAAATCAGATGTAGGCATTATAACATATTGCATAATCTTGTCTAAATAAAGACCACTAAAAACTTCAGAGTCGATATAAAGCTTTTTGAAACCTATTATATTTTCTACATAATTTCTGTATAAAATGGAAATATGGAATATGTTTATTATAGAGTTGACAGTTTTTCAAGTACTTTTTACTTCTTACACTATGGTAATACTCTTTCCTGTTCTTCACTCTGCTAGGTCAGGTAACCTGTGTCCCCTCCTTGAGCAGACACAATATCCTCTAAGTGTTCTTTGAAATTGTTCCTTCCTTTTGACATCTTGTACAATCCTTGCTACTTACACTGTAATCAATTCATGCTGGGTAAAACTTCAATTACACTTAATCAATGTTCATATTGACAGAGACAGAGCAATAATGAGAAACTGCTGATCAGTAATAAACATGTTTGGGCCACATTTTATAAATAGCTGGCAATAGGGCGGGCTGGTCTTATTGACTAACTCATAAATGACTTACAATCTATGTTCATCCTTACCCAGGCAAGGGTATTTCAAAACAAATAGTAGAGTAGCTATATTTCTGGTGAGAAAGCCAGACTTTCAGATTATTATTGAGTATGTGATTGATGTAGTGGCGCAGGTGGGGAACAGGAAATGGACATAAGAATGAGTTAGGTTTCTACAGCAGTAAAACAATGCCACTTTTACTCCACTTTATAATTTCAAATAATCTGCAAATTTAATCCAATGCAATTTTTTATGTAATCATTAGTCTTCATATATTCACAAGATCATTTTTACTGTTAACTTTTACTTGCTCTTCCAACTAGTTTATTCTTAAAACTACAATATTTTTAAATTTACAAATTTTTCTTAATATATTCTATCTTGTACCCACATACTAAGTCCACAAGTATTAAACTCTACACATATGTGGCTCTGTTTACTGAACATATATCCTACTTACACTGTACAATTAGTATATTATAGTATATCTGCCTATTCACTAAAGCCTTCATGAGTATTTTATTATTCTCAGCACATGAAAAAAAGTTGTGTGGGGACACAAGGTAGATTCAAACTCATTTATTTTCAACCAATTCACAGCAGCATTAAACACAAAAGGCCTGTAAAAATTATTTACAGAGCAGTAGGCTTTATAGCTGGAATTGTAAATTTGGTCTTATTATAATGGCCAAGTATATAACATAAACAAGTAAAAATAACAAATGTAAGATGCTTCGGGAGAATTCAATTCCTAAATTGGAGAAAGTTTGAAAGTGAATACGCTTATGGTTACATGGAAAACACAGAACTCACACTCACGGTATAGACCCTGTTGCAAAATATATGCTCAGCCTCTCTGTCAGCGGTAGATATGTGTTGCAGAAAAAAATCATGGATGAAGAACTAGCAGATACTGAATTCTTTTGCAAAAATGACAGTCAATTTTTTTTAAATGAAGGCAATTATTTGAATTTCTACCTGTCAGAAAAACAAATGAATAAATTGATGATCTGTGAATTACCTCATTTTATCTATTATGGATATAATTTTGGGAGAACAAAATATTGGTGATATTAGTAAATTTGACTTCAAAGTTTCCATGTTTTTTAATCTAATAGTTCAGTGGGTTTGTATGCAATTTCTTAGGCAAATGCGTACTCTATGTAGCTGCAGTTTTTATACTGAGAAGGAAATGTTTTGTTAAAATTACTTAAATAAGGCTGCTGCATTCAATTTACTACAGAAAATCACCCTTATTGTGAGGAAGTCCATTCTGCATTAAGATACATGTAGTTAAATTGCCTTTGGGGAAATACATAGAACTAAACCAAAATAAATATTTTCTAATATAATTTGGGTAATATGTTTCACATTAAGTCCTATGGAAAACTAGAATTATAAAGATGTTTCTCTGTTTACCAACTGTCCTATTTCCAGGCTTTAAGCATTGTATCCTAGACACACCTGGGTGAAGGGAGTGATACAGAATTCAGAAGACATTAAAACTGCCTGCTTGTATCTGGAAAAAGGAGGAGAATACAGAGATGAGTCTGACTTCTTGGTTCTCAGTGCTTTCAAACCAAATAACTAGGCAACCAATAGCACCAAAAGCAACCACCTGCCCTCCCTCAGACCTCGCACTTTGTACCTTACTCCACTTAGAGCGACTATGATCAGAAAGACAAATGATGAAAAGTGTTCATGAGAATGTGGAGAAATAAAGTTTTGCATATTGTTGTGTAGATTTGAAAATAGTACAGTCACTAGGGAACAGAGTAAGTGGCGCCTCATAAATAATGGACAGTTAAGCGAGCATACACCCAGCCATCTCATTACGGTGTCCGCATCTAAAGGGTGTGAAATCAGTATGTCAGGGACACATCTGTATTTCCATGCTCACTGCAACATCATTCATGGTAGCCAACAGATGAAATCAACCTATGTGTCTGTCAATGAATGAATGGAGAAAATGTCGTCTACATGCACTCTGCAATACTTACTCAGGAATAATAATGCATGAAGTCCTATGTGCTGACAGCTTGGCTGGTCTTGGAAGATGTTACCCTAAGTAAAACAAGCCCAGCAGACAAAGACAAACAGCACGTGATGTCATTTTCACATGGAGTGTAAAACATGTGAGCCATAGAGAGATAGTGACTCCGGGAGCTGGGGAGAGAAAGGAGAGGAGAAACACAAGGGTGGGCAATAAGTACAAACTCAGCCAGATAGGCGGAATAGGTGTTAGCACCTAACTGCATAATAGGGTGGTTGTGGTTAGCAAGAATGTATAGCATATTTCAATATAGAAAAATGGATATGGAAAGTTATCTCCACAAAGAAAGGATACATATTTAAGGTGATGGATATATTAACTACTTTAATTTGACCATATGCAATGTATATGTGTCACAATATTATTTTATACACAATAATGTGTAAAATTATGTCAATAAAAATAAAAAAATTAATAAAAATTAAATTTAAAGTGGAATAGAGAAATTGAGGCAAAGTTAAGCCACTGTTTTCGTACTTGAGCCATTTAATAGTACACACTTATTTTATAATCATTTCAAGCTCCTGCTTATTATTTATCATTTGCTTAGAAAATGTTTTTTAAAATCATAATAAAAGCAATCGAAATGAATAATTTTTACTGTTTCAAAGAACATATTTGAAAGTATTAGATCGCAAAAGATGTATCTTTCTCTTAATAAATGATACCTTTACTATGATATATGCTCGCTGGTGATACACTATATATACTTTAAATGAAAATTTTTGATGCAATATTGCTTTGACTTATTGGGTAGTTTTTTGATTTAGTAGAAGGCAGTGTTGAATCACATGATTGGGTTGATTTACTAGAGAAGGTATTTGATATGATAGATGATGGATCTTTCTCAGTATTCAATAAATAATGATTCAATAGTAGATGTCTGATTTGGTAAGTGAACTATTAGATTTGATTTTGATCTATTTTCTCAGTAAGAGATACATTTATTTTAATGGTTGATGTATCCATTTAATGTAAAATGTGTCAAATTTATGATTCCATGTTCTTTTTCTGTACTTGTGATTTATGAATTTTGCTACTAATATGTATGTTACAGTTAAGGATAAAATAGAACATTCTTTACATTCTATGAGAGTTAGAGTATTTCAAAAGGTATCTGAAAGTTTCCCTTTTTATTGATAAATACATGCTATAAGATCATAATATAAATTAACACAAAGTAATACAAACATACTTTGGTAGAAACAAGTTGTGGTGTACATTCTTTTGAAATAAGAGTTAAATTACATTATATATTTAGATAATACATAACTTTTCTCTTTCCTTTCCTGTTTCTGAAAAGTGAGTATCAAGTTCCTGTTCTGATTTACTTTCCTCTAATAAAGAGCTTGTTGACAATTTAAATATAGAAATAATGATTAGCTTAGCTCCTAGCTTTGTTAGGATTTACATTCAGTTTTCTTTATCATCTTGACATACTTGTCAGAACTTTATAGATTGATGAATGAATTACTATAAACTTCACCTAGTAATTCTGCTTGACATGTTTTTGAGCCAACATTCATGTTTGTTAAAGCTATTACTCCCAGGGTTTGATTGACAAAGCTATACATCTTTACCATGTAAACAGAAATATAAAATATGACTAAAACTTCAAAGAAATAAAACAGCTAACATGTCATCTTAGAAAATTTTAAGTCTCAGAAACTAGTCTAACAAAAGATGAAATATAAATTAGGCTTTATGCTTTTTAAATTATGTGACCTATTCTTTCTGTAGCTGTACTGTATTTTCAGTTATTTCTTAATTAAAGGAAGTGTACATACATTACTAATTTGAATAGCATAGGAATAAACACACTATTTAGTTGAATAGCAGCAAAACAAGTGCAGCACGATGTGTGCATAACAATATAAATGGTGAAACCACCAATCTTGTTCAAATCTTGTCTCTGCCTTCATAATTCTGCTTCTCCAAGAATTATATAATCTTTTAGTGTCTTGCTTTCGTAAGTTTTAAAATACAGATAAAATTTTGAAATTCCATATCATTTTTATCCTTTTTGTCTATTTTTAAAATAACAATTTTAAAAAATACAGATAAAACTTTGGATGGCTTTTAGGGTTAATATGTGTAGAAAACCTATAAGACTCTCTGGCACAAAGGAAGTATTATATAAGTGTTCCATAAAAGAAAAGCATGAAAACATCAAATATGGTATTTCTGGGCATGCTTCATCTTGTTTTGTTTTTGCTGTTTTTTTGTGATTTTGTGGTTCTCAGGATTAACTCTAGAGCCTTCACACTAAGCTTTATTCCCAGAAACTTTTTATTTTGTATCATTTATATTTTCCTGAAGTACTCGGGATAAAAAACCCAGGGCCCTTGCACTGAATTAATCCCTAATCCATTTTTACTTTTTTGTTTTGAGACAAGATCTTACTCAGGCTGGGCTGAAACTTCCAATTCTACTTCATGCTTCCAGATTAATGGGTTTACAAGTATGCATCACTCTGCCCAGCACAGCAAAGGCTGCTTCTCCATCCAAATAAATAAATAAATGAAATGAAATGAAATGAAATGAAAGGCTTTTTTTGAAGGAGATATTTTTGCATGGCTTCATTTTTGCACTGAAACCCTGAAATCACCCTGATTTCTAATTGTCTGTGTTTCATTGAATAGCTCTAGTCTTTGCAATTCCACTGGACTTTCTTTGATCAATCAACTTAAAGGTCTTAGCTTGGATATCCAGAAATAAGAGGAAGGATCAAATCAAGGTTTTGTAGATCTTGCCACAGATGAAAATCAGCAGTTGACAAAATAAATGGATTCTCCATATATGGACATATATACATGTGTGTATATGTGTATCAAGTTTTAAAATTAAAAGGTATGGAAATATATAAATAATAACTTTTACCCTGAAGGGCTTTAAAGGAATCAAAATAGATAATGGTAAAGGATGCATTGGCTTTATTTTAATGGGCTAGTTTTTAAATGCACATATTGGTGTGCTGCATTAATATTTAACATTAATTTAAAAATTGAATACCCTGTGAAAATGAACTCGTTGATGATATTAAATTATTTAAACAAACTTTGACTATTCATTTTTTTCATAGTATTCTACTCAGTTAACCAATGTTAAGAAAAAAGACCTTTATATAACAGTTCATTTTCTGACTTTACAAATGCCTTAGTGTGGAATTTTTTAAAAGTTATTGTTGCAATTTGCTATATAAATGGAAATCTGGCTAAATTTCACCATATCAAAAGAACAAGTCTTGTGCTTCCTCTTTCTTTTTCCCTTCCTTCCTCCCTTCTATCCTCCTTCTATTTCTTTTTCCCTCGGTCCTTCCCTCCCTTCCTTCTTTCCTGTTTGTTTAAATATTTTTGCAAGATAACATTATTTTAGGAGACCTCTGGGGAGTGCATTCTCATTCTGGGCAGGATCACTGCCAAAGAATCAATAATGTATTGTCCATATAACTTAGAAGCTGTGCCTACAGATAACCAATAGTTAACCAAAACCAGGATAAAGCTTGAGCTTTCTGCATTCTTTTTATATCTGTCTCTTCCATACCTTATTACAGATCCCTGCCGGATCCCTGCTCCACAAAGCATGAGAGTTTATCTAAAAATTAGGAACATACAATTATTGACCCTGAATTTACCTAGCCAATATCATTCCCCTACAAGATTGAGGACACTAAGATAAGAGTAACTAAAGTATTTTCAAGCTCTGCAGGGAGTTTCAGTGGCCAGCTTTCACTTTATCTTTGCCTAGGACCCTTAGAGCTGTGCCTGGCATTCTCCAGCCATGATTCTAACCCTCCAGTCATCTTGCATTCCAACAGATCCTCTACAGACACAACCCGCTCCCAAAAACACAGGACCAGTCCTCTCATGGGAATCAGATTGCCCCTTTGAGTCAAAAGAACCTTTTTTTTTCTGAAGCTACCTCATATATCCAGTCCTGAGATAATGAGCAATAAGACCAAGGTTAGACTATGCAAAACCTTCACCCTTTGCATAAAACTTCAAAGCTTCTGACAACTCCTCAAAGACAGCTCTTGAGCCTTTGTGTCTGCCCTTTCCAGTGTGGCCAGATTGACTAAAGCGCTTCTTTGCCTTTCCCCTCTGTCTCCTTATTTGGTGTCTTGAGACAGGCAGCTGAGTCTGTTCTGTTGGTGCCATCAGAGCAAGCATTTTCACTCTAAAGCTATGGTAGTGTTGGTCTTGCTGGTAGTGAGAGCCTTTTATTTTCTTGTTCTCTTCATAAAGCATGGTTATACATACAGCAGCTTACAAATACAGATTATATATGATGTTTACATTTTATGGACAGTAGTGATAGGAAAAATGTCTGCAGACGCTCCTTAGAGGGACAATGCTGAAGAAAAGCTTCAGAAATGATGCTCTAGGAAATGAAAAAAATCCATTTTAAATATTCACACATTCACATACTGAATTTGAATGTATACTTAGATACTAAATTGTGGGTCATAATCAGGTAAAACAAGAGATTATGATACAAATATCTTGTGGAGGCAGAAGTGGCTTTGACATCTTTCATGTTTATTTAGTGCTCCTGGAGGGTGAACTGAAACCTGAAGAGAGGCGCATGTTTCCTTCCAGGCACTCAGGCAGCCCCAGCCTAGAGCAAGGGGAATGAGCTTTGGAAGCCTCATTAGGAATGGCAAAGGGAGCACTATCCGCGTCCTAGCATGCGTTTGTGTTCCCAGTGATGCATCCCCGTGAAACCTAACTGGACTGGTGCTTAGAGAAACGAGCTCCGTCTCTCATAAACAACCTATCTGTTCTTCTCAAAAACAAGAATCTTACTAAGAAGAAATATGTAGAAAATTTTATTCCCAAGGGGAACACATTATTTTTTTTTAGGAGAACGAACACAAAACTTCTTGTTTAGTAACAGAACCTATGAAATTGAAGCTATATATCAAAGACTATTCCTGCGCTCCTGCCATGCTAAGCAGATCTAATCAGACTTTCTTTTATTCATACTTTAACTGATAAGGTAGCAATCCCTGGCTGGCAAAGGAGGAAAAAGAAGTTTGGAGCATTAAAGAAAAGATTACATGATTATATAATATACAAAGATAATATACTGAGTATTCCTGAGAAATAATATAGTGTATTACATAATATATGTGCATGTAACATGTATATATATATATATACATGTAATACACTAAGTATTACTGAGACAAAGAAAAATTATGATAAATGACTTCAGTGATTAATTTAATTAGAGTTTTCAAAATTTTGTGTTACCTCATTGTCATCAAAAATGCAGCCTTTGGGTTTCCTTATGTGCAGGTCAACAGCCTTGTCCATAGCCACAGAATTAAGAAACAGCATCACAATTTTAACTTTTTGTTTCTCAATTTACATTCACAATGTTTGCAAACATTATTTTATTTTTCTCTGATCATTCTCCATGTTGTCCTTTCCAAAAGCAATGGTACAAGGAATACAGGAATAACAGGAGTATTAAATATTAGCTTTGTCTTACTGCGCTACATGATTTCAACAAGCCCACATAAAACCTGTGGTGGATGCAATGCCCTTATCTCATCCTATGGTAAGGACATGGAGACACAGAGTAAAGTTACTTCCTAAGTAGTAGGTAAGATCCTACAGCTAGTAAACGATGAAAATGAAACAAGAACGCCAGAATCCTGCTTGCAGAGTGAAAAGTTAGATGGTGAGACAGATGTGCTGGAAGGTCAAAATGTGTACCAACATTTCTTCAAAATGTATTTTAGCTCTAATTTCCCTACTTTGACATTCACTGCAGAAAACTCTTTCCCAACTGCCTCCAAGAGAGCATCTTCCTCCTGCTTCCTAGTTCTACTAATATTTTCACTAAGTATCTCTGCACTCTTGCTGTCTCAATGGCACTGTTGTTTGATTTTTTTCTCCTCATTTTCCTACTCTCCCGTTTAATCTAATCCCATAGGCACCATACAAACTTAGGTGGTAAAGAACAAAAACAAAATCTGCCTCATAAAAGTAGAGATCAAAATGGTTTGCATTTCTATTTTTGCCATTTTCTCAATGTCATGTGAACATGCCAATAGCCATGATGTACAGAACAAGAAATCAACATGCACAGTTACTCCAAAAAGTTAGTCCTGAGGAGGACCTAGTCTTTATCCAAAAATATAACTGCATTGACTATAACAAAGTCCCCAGTGAAGGCATTAATCAAGCATAAACCTACCCAGATCCTACCAACCCTTAAAAGACTTTCCCAAGTCTCCTCCATGGGGCAACCTTCAGTGACTTACTTCTCTGGGTTCCCACTACACTCTATATAAACTCTCTACTATAATTAGAACCTCAACAGACTTCTGACTTTTTTTTAATGTAAACTGGTTTTTACCACTTCATATAAATGATCTGTTTCTTGGGGAAAGACCATATTCTAGAAATATAAATTGAATTGAAAAGTGAAGATACAAAATAAAGAAAAATGCTAGGAATATACTTGGGAAAGATGCATTGTAGTTAAATACCTACCCGCTCTTTTCACTCTTTGTACCTTCAGTCATTCCCTGGAACTAGAATTGGGAGACAATGAAGGAAAACTGAAAAAAATTGTTAAAAATTTATGTGTGAAATACAGAAGAGATAAGATAATTAAAGCAAAAGATACTGAGACTGCAATTAAATTGCATGCATTGTACTACGGTTTTGACATCTTTCTTCTCCCTAATTTTTAATGGTATGACAATTTATCCAGTTTCCACAGTAGTTTTAAAATGTTCTACCCCCAAAATGAAGCCAAAAATGTGGCCTAGAAGTCTAAGAAGTTTTGAATTGTCATCTAGTACATGGGTCATTAACCATTTTCAAGAAGAAAGGGTCCCAAAATGGATTTCGACATAAGTAAAATAGAGAACATGATTCATGAGCTTGATCCAAAGACTTTCTGGGTTATTTAAAGTACCTAGATGGAATGGATTTTACCAGTTCATTTTTCTAAGCAAAGTCATATTTCTTGAAGGGCAGGAATGGTAAAGAGGTACAGAGAGCAAATCACCGGTTTTACATTACAATAAATTATTAAGATAGGTGACATTTTATGACTTACAATAATTTTAAAGAAGACTATTTCAGGATGAAATGTGTTCCTTTAAAATTCATATGTTGAAACTCTAACCCCTTGTTCCTCATAATGCGACCATATTTGAACATAAGGTTTTAAAGAAAGAGGTGGTTAAGTGAAAAATGAAGCTGTTTGAATGGCCACTTATCCAATCCTCTGACTTGTACCCTTAGAAGAAGAAATAAAGGAGCACACAGATTCCAGAAGGACCAGAGGGTCTCTCAACAGAGGGCAGAGGGAGACCCAGAAGAGGCGGAAATAGTGACCATGGGCAAGCCAAGGGGCCAAGGCCTAGTGAAAACAAACCCTACTTGTCTCTAGAACTCCATTTTGGGCCCCATGGTCTGTGAAGTTTTGTTACGGCAGCTTTACCAAACTAATACAAAGATCTAGGAGAAAACGTCATTCCTAGTATATTCTAAGTGTTATGTCGGAGTTTTCTAAATAAAATTATTTTAACATCAAACTGTAATTAAGCAATACGTTAAAACAGATATTTGTATGGCTGATTGTCTGTATTTGTCTTCAGTTTTGAAATATTTAATTTGAAATAGATTTGAACAGTGTAATATATTTTCTATCCATGCCTATATCCTCCCTACAATACGGATGACTGAAATTCAATAAAACACCCAAGTTGGGAAGTATTATTTATATCTAGATGTAAAGTTTTCAAAATTTTAAAGAAAAATATAGTCACTTTTATGTGAGAAAAGAGGCCTGGATTAAAAGTAGAAAAAACAGACTCAACATTAATGCATATATATATATATATATATATATATATATATATATTTCTTCACCAGAAAAAATTACATTTAATATTGCACAACATAATTTAAAGAAATTTAATATTATCAGCTATCTTTTCCAGAATTAGTTATTAAAAGACAATAACAATGAAGATGATTATAATAATAGTTAACCTATTTTCTGCATATCATGTGTATAACTAGGATAATCAAGTAGATGACATCCATATCCTGCCTTCTAAACAAGGTAATTTTACTTTAAAGAAACTGAACAATTTGCTTTAGATATTAATGTATAAGTTAGGATTTGAACATAAATAATTGTATTCCTGAGCACATATTTTTATCTTCTATGTTTCATTGAATAAAGTTACACGCCCTCTGTTTTGTGTTTTAGACACCGGTTGAAACAGTTTATTGGATGCAACTTATATATACCACTGGGTAACTTAGGCCTTGTCACTTTTGAAATAGGACATTTTAAGGCCCACATCTTCTCAAGCATATGACTGAAGCAACCCCTATCAATTTCTTTCTTCATATATAAGCGAAATGAATTTTTTAAGTGGTAAACTTTGCCTTTTCATGTTGTGTCTCTACCACTTTGTGATCCAATTCTAGTAACTCTTCATTATATTTCTGAACTCAAAAGCACAATTTTCCACCTCCTCTCTAGTTCTTTTATATTAGACCATACATTTGTGAAAATTGCTTATACTTTTCCAAATTGTTTTCTCTCTTACCCCAGAATTCAAAACTCCATTTTCTAACTATTTTTCCGGACTTTCATAGCAAAATTTTCTGTTTTCATGAGCTTTCTACCATGTAACATATTTTCCTTTCAGATTTTCTGGTTTTCTGTATGTTTGTTTAAGTGTTAATAACTTCCCTGATCTCAGTCAAGGAGCATGTTTCAGTGGCTCAGATTGAATTCCTATCTCCTGGAATTTAGAAGATTCCTATCTCCTGGAGCTCCAAGTTACTTAAGGAATACCAAATATTTTCTAATTTGTATTATTCTGGATTCTTAAAACAGATAGGGTATTCTAGAAAAAAAAAGACTACTTCCTTTTTTGAACATTCCTTCAATAGAATATGACTTTTTCATATTTCTTGCATTTTTGTCTCTTAAAAAATGACAAACTCAACTCAAAAGTGGTCTTCTGAACTTTTGGGTTTGATAGTAGCATTTTACCATTACTGTGAATTTTGTCAACTGATTACATATTTGTAATACTTTGACTAATATTCAATGTATGTAAAGATTAGAATATTATCATTAAAATTTTATAGTTAAATGGAATATTTATATTAAGGTCAAGGTTACTTCCTGCCCTTTGAAAATCAGATAACTGTTCAGAACAAAACTGCTCAAAAGTCCTCAAAAGCTAATTACTCTTCTTTTGAAACAGATGACTTCTTTGTGAAATAGATGCATTTTAGTTTTATTAACATGATTAGAAACACACTTTGCAAAATTTGTCCTGTGTCTATGTACTTTCAGGAGTAAAATATTTTTTACTATCGCTGAACTGATGTTGTCAGTCATGATCCGATAAAAGCCAATATTACAGGTAAGCTACCAAAGAAGGGATTTCTGCATAGAATAACATATATTCACTGTACCATCTTTCATTCAAAAAATAATTTTTGAGGAAAGTCTATTATATGCTGGTTATGAAGATATGGAATAAATCAATGTACAAGAGAAATGGGGGACTGGTAAGCACGCCCTTCATCCGCAGGGAACTGCCTGGAGATTGGCATCTGGGCCAGGTCTGTTTGGGCCCGTAGCCCTGCCCTTCACCCCCAGGAAGTCTCCCAGAAAGCAGCATCTCGGGCTGTCTCTTTGGGACCCGAAACTCTCGGACCCGCAGAGTGGCCTGGGCTGTTTGGATTGGGAATATTGTGGAGACTGGCATCTTGGCCAGGTCTGTTTGGGATCGGGAACTTTTCAGAAACCAACATTCTGGCCTGAGTCTTTGGGGCCTGTAGGCCCTTCACTTGCAGGGAACCTCCTGGAGACCTGCCTGGGACAAAGCACGGAGGCCTGGCCTGCCTGAGATTCCATAGGCTCCAGGGTGGCCACACCCAGCATTTGCCTTACAACTTAGGGAGCCAGGAGCCCACAGAGGGGAGTTAGGACCCTGTGAGGAAGCCAAGAGCCTGTGGGGGAGCCACTGCCCCTCCAGGAACTGAGGGTGTAACAGGTAATTTGCCACATAAACAGAGAAAGCTTTGGAACACCGCTCAAAGTAAGGAAATATAGAAAAATGACAAAAGGAAAGACCAAAAGGCA
>PVJX010001602.1:145488-155491 GCA_004027295.1 Dolichotis patagonum | reverse complement strand
CCCCCCCCCCGCCTAGCAAGTGGGAGCCTGTGAACTGCACATCTTGTGAAAAGATTGGCTATGTTATTTAGTATGAGCTCTCCATATGCAAGGATAAGGACAACTATTTGGAAGAAAACAAGAGACAATATGACAGATAGTGAAGATCTCTGGTTGTCTAGCTTTGAAATTTATGCTTTCTTATGTCCCGTTCTGTTCTGTTTTGTTGTGTTTAATTTTACTCCCTTTTAAAATAAAATTTAAAAAATTTAAAAAAAAAATAGAGAATCTTAGGATAATGATGGAAATGATGAATGTCCAGCATAGGAAAGAAATGAGATCCAAGAGATTAAAAATTCTATTCCAAATATATGCAGCAGAATGAACCAATGTCTAGAAGACAGGATTGTGGTTAGTGATCATGAAAGATTTCTTTAAAATAGCAAGAGATCAGACAAAACTATGTTTTTATAATGTAGGTCAGACTGGATCATTTTCTACCTCTCCTGCCTTTGCAGAGCTCATCTACATGCCTGGGTATCTTCATCTCCTAGTTTCCCCAAAGGTGTTTTTTGTTTTGTTTTTGTTTTTAGACTGTGTCTTGCTATGCAGTTCAGGCTCGCCTTCAGCTTCCTTTGTAGCCCAGGCTGGTCTCAAACTTGCAACTATCTTTCTGCCTCAGCCTCCCTAGTGCTAAGATTACAGCCATGTACTACCACACCCAGCTGTCCCCAAACGTTTTTACATAGGTTGGATAGTGTTTTTATAGCTTTTCCAAAGGCATTACTAATGGCCAGGGATATAGCTCAGTGGCATAGCACCTGCCTGTCAAGTACAAGGTCCTGAGTTCAATTCCTGGTACCAAAAAGAAGAAAAAAGTTAGTGACTAATATTTGAGGCTGGAAATATAGCTTAGTGGCACGGCAGGCCTGCCTAGCAAGCATGAGGTCATGAGTTTGATTCCTGGTACCAAAAAGGAAAAAAAAAAAAATTCCAAAGGCATTACCAGCAGGTAGAACAGCCTGAGAGGACTGATGGGACATGACACAGGGCATGTACAGAGGCTCTGGGTCAGGGTGGGCCTGAAGGGGAGGCCACGGTGTTGTGCCCAGAGCCAAGCTGCAGTTACTGTGGGCTCATTTTGATGTGAGGGACTGGGTAATCAAGCTGGGGTTGAAATCGCAGAGTTGTGTATATAAACTGGATGTGGAAACTCATGCATATAATCCCAGCACTGAGAGACTGAGGCAGGAGGATCACAAATTTAACACCAATCTAGGCAACTTAGCCACTTAGTGAGACCCTAACTCAAAATAAAACTATAAATGAGATAAGAATGTAGCTCATTAGGGCTGGGGATTTAGCTCAGTGGTATAAGTGCCTGTTTGGCAAACGTGACGTCATGAGTTTGATCCCCAGCACCAAAAAAAAAAAGAATGTAGCTCATTGTGAAGCTCCTGAGTTCAACCCCCCAGTACCACAAAACAAAAAGTCCTATGTCTGAACAGCATTGACAAGGCCTAGGGTACTTCCTGCCCACCAGCAGTGATTCCAAGTTCACAGGCCCTGGGACCTCCTGTGAAAGTGAGAGGTTCTTGCAAAGCTGTCCTGGTGCATCTGCTTCCCTACTTATGTGAGCTGCCTCCTCCTCCAAACCTCTGACATCTGAGAAGTAGGGACAAGGAATCTCTAGTCCTGGTGAAGAGGGTCCACATCTTGGGTCCCAGTATCCCCTCTGCCTGCCAAGTACCAGATGTGAAATTCATGTTTAGTGCACACTTGGCATATCTATGCATGACATGGGTTTCCAGGATGTCTCTCCCTGTCCCAAAAAGAGGCAACTCTTAAGCCTTTGTTCTTGTCCTTGAGAGGTGATACCATCAAGGGACTTGAGGCCTTGCTGATATAAGGAGCCAACATAGAAAACTGAAGCTGTATAAGGGCATACAGGGACCTGCTGCCTGTGCAGCCTTACTGGCAGCCTAAAATCCAAAATAAAACAAATCCACCAATTTCATTTGACTCTAAAAAATAACAGACAGAGATTTGGCTTAGTGGCAGAGGGCTTACCTAGCATATGCAAGGTCATGGGTTCCATCCTCAACACCATAAAAAAAGAAAATTTGCTGGCCACAATAGCACATGCCTGTAATCCCAGCTACTGAAGAAGCTTAAGGCAAGAGGATCACAAGTTCAAAGCCAGCCTAGGCAATTTAACAAGACCCTGTCTCAAAATAAGAATTTTAAAATGGGCTGTGGGTTAAAAAAAAAAAAATTAAATAAAAGAGGCTGTAGATGTAGCTCCATGATAGGGCACTTGCCTAGCATTAGAGCTTAGGGTTATATTTCCAATACTAAAAATAATGTGCTGGGCTTGGTGCCTCACACCTGTAATTCTAGCACTTGGGAGGATGTTCATGAGTTTGAGGTCAGCGTGGACTACCCAGTAAATACCCTGTCTCAAAACAGGGTCAGACTGGGCGGAGGATATAGCTTAGCAGTACAGTACCTGCCTAGCATGTGCAAAGTTCTGAGTTTGATTCCCAGTACAGAAAAAAAAAAAGGCCAGTTGTGGTAGCACACAGCACATGCCTATAATCCCAGCACTTAGGAGCCTGAGGCAAGAGGATCACTGCAAATTCAAGGCCAGTTTGGGCTACATACTGAGTTTAGGACCAGCCTGAACTACATAGCAAGACCCTTTCTCAAAAAACATACAGGGGGCTGGGGGTTTAGCTCAGCGGCACAAATGCTTGCCTGGCAAGCGAAAGATCATGAGTTCAATCCCCAGTACCAAAAAAAAACCCCCATAGATTGATTTGTATTATGTAAATCTCATCTCTAGGTTTTGTTCTGTTTTTCTGTTCTGGGAAATGAACCCAGGGCCATATCACTGAGCATGCTTTGTTTTGTTTTGTTTGTTTTGTTGTTGTTGTTTGAGTAAGGGTCTAAATTGTCCAGGCTATACTCAAACTTTTGATCTTCCTGCCTCAGCCTCTTAGACTGCTAAGATTACAGACTTATAACACCACACTTGACTTCCCTTCAGTTGTGTTGGTGTGTTTTGGTTTGGTTTGGTTTGGTTTGGTTTGGTTTGGTTTGGTTTTGTTTGAGACTCTGTCTCCCTGTGTACTTTAGGCTGGCCTTGAACTCACATGTAGCCCATCCTGGCCTTCAATCTGGTGGTAATTCTCTTGCTTCTGCCTCCTGAGTGTTGGAAGCACAGAAGTGTACCACCATACTTGGCTTCTCCTTTTGTTTTTGTTTTTTGAAACAGGGTCTCGCTGTGTACTCCAGGATTTGAACTTGTTATGTAGCCCAGGTTGGCCTCAAACCAGTCTTCTTGCTTCAGCCTACCAAATGCTAGGATTTCACCTAGATCCCCTCATTTTTTAAAACCCCAGAATTGTGCAGTTTTCCATGGCCTGGCTGAGGATACAGCCTGGCCAGAGCACTTTTCCCATGCTGGATATGGGGTTTTTCTTCTTCTTTAAACTAGGAATTGCTACAATAAAACTCAAGAATCCTCCAGTGAATAGCCTTTCCCTGGAGTTTCTGACAGAGTTCATCATCTGCTTGGAGAAGCTGGAGAATGATAAGACCTACCGAGGCCTCATCTTAACTTCGGTAGGTACTTGTTCAGGGCCACTGGGAAAAGCTGAAGCCAGCTGTCACATGACATAGAGTAAATCAGGCAGCCCCTGCCACCTGGAGGCTTCCAGGGAGCATAATCCCCAGTCATCAGGTTTGATTGTACTGGTGAACTCAGGCAGATCGTTTTCCTGAAGGCAGACCAAGCTCAAGGCCACTTGCCAGGGCTTTCTTTAGTTGTGAGGGTAGACCTGAGGGGTGCTACGGTGCTCCACAGCCTGGATTGGAACCAAGGGGGACCCAGGTCTTTGCAAGGACATTTTCTTTTCTTTTCTTTTTTTAATTTTATTTAAAGAGGAAAAAAAAAGCAATACAGAAAAAAGGGTAGAAACAGTACAGAACCTCAAAAAAAAAACCATAAAGAAATCACTAGTTGACAAACCATATACTGTCCTTCCTGAAATAGATATTCATGTTACAAAATTAAGGCATACAAAGTGAACACACAGTGAGGCTGCAAACAGTTACAACAAAACAGGATGGAATAAAACCGATTGAGACAGTATGGTGAAATTGGCACAGAACATCACAGCAGGTCACCAGGACAACAGTAATAGGCAACATTGTATATCTCATTGTCTTCACAATAGTTGTTCTTCTACTAGGTACAGCAAAATCAAAGAAATACACAACATTATAGAACACATCAACACAGAGTATTGAATAGAGCAACACCGTTAATCAGGACAAAGCAAAACGGCAATAAAAATATCTGCCTTCAGAGATAGTAGAAGGAAACTCCCCCCACTTGCTGTACCAAATATGGTCACCTCCTAAGAGATACCCAGATCCCTGGATCCCAATTGTTAAAGGGGCGGGGGGAGATGTGTTATGTTTGATTCTAAGCCTGCGCCCCAGTAGGCAGCAGGCTTGTTGCTGGTTGGCTTAGCGCCCTAAGTTCCAACATGGTGCAGATCTCAGGAAACGCTCTTGCTTCTTATTTCCCCGCCCTGGGGTAGCCTCGGCTTGCCAGACCACAGTCACTTACCAGGGCAGCAGGCTAGTTTCTCGCAAGGACATTTTCTAGAGCCCATGATGCTTCTTCATAAGCTGACCCTAAGGAACTCAGTGGCTTCTAGGCTGCTTTACCCTAGGGGACTCTGGTGCCTGAGCCAATCCCTCTTGTATGTGTCTAGAGAGCCAGCACTCTTTGGGTTGTACTTAGCTCACATTCTCAGAGAGCAAACTTTTCGTCTGTCTAAACTCCAGCATTGCCCCAAGTGCTGCAAATGCCAGGGACTTATCCAAAGAAGTGGTGAATCTGTGGTAGCTCTGTCCCCTGGAGCATCATGTTGATTGTGGTAGAGGTGGGGAAGTGGTATAAATACCCTCTGGAGAAGAGATTGCCCATTACAGCCTTGAGGGTAGGAAAGCAATGTTACTGGGTAGATTGGAGATGTCAGAATTCCAAGGACCTTTGCTAGGATGATAGCTACCCAGGCCTTTTCCACTTGGATTGGTCCTGAAATATATCATCATTCAAAGTTTTATATCTTTTTTTTTTTCTTTTGAGACAGGGTTTTACTATGCAGTTCAGGCTGGCCTTGAAGAAGTCACTTTGTGGCCCAGGCTGGCCTCAAACACTCCAAGTGCTGGGGTTGCTGGGAATTTAACTCAGTAGCATAAGCGCCTGCCAGGCAAGCGTGAGGTCATAAATTCAATCCTCAGTGTGTGTGGGGGGGTGCCTGGGATTATAGGTGTGCGCCATCATGCCTAGGCTGTCATTTCATTTTTAAAAATCTGGTTTTTTTAGCCTGGGAATTGAACCAAAGTCCTTCACACTGAGCTGTATTCCTATTCCTTTTTCTTTCTTTTTAATTTTGAAACAGAGTCTCACTAAATTGCCCAGGCTAGACTCTAGCTTCCAATCTTCCTGCCTTAACCTCCCAGAGTGTTCATGGCTTCTGCCATCCCTATGCTGTGGCTGTCTTTACATGGTTTCTCCCAATGTCTCTGTGTTTATATCCCTTCCTTCTCCCCCCTCCCACTCTCTTTCTCTTTCGTTGCACTGAAGATTGAAGCTAAGGCTATCACACTTAGCTATATCCTCAGCCTATTTTTCTTAGTTTTTTGAGAGAGGATTTCACTAAATTGATAAACTGTCCAGAGTGGACCTAAATTTTCAGTCTTTCTGCTTCAGCCTCCCTGAGTGCTAGAATAATAGATATGTGCCACTAGGACAACCCTCTGTTACAAAGTCATGTGTCATTGGACTCAGGGCCTACCCTAATCTAGTCTGCCTCATCGTTACTTACTAGCATGTTTTTTGTTTTTTAATCTTTTCTCTTTTTGAAGTACTGGGGATTGAATCTAAGGCCTTCACACTGATTATTACATCCATAGCCCTTGTTAATTTTGAGACAAGGTCTCACTAAATCACCCAGTTGCCCAGGTTGGGCTTGAACTTGCTATCTTCCTGACTCAGTCCCTCAGAATGCTTGGATTAAGGTGTACTTATCACTCTGCTTGATAACATCTCTAATACCCTATTTCCATATAAAGCCATATTCATGGATACTGGGGTGAGAGCTTGCATATTGCATTTAGAGGACATAGTTCAGCCAACAACAGGTATGTTCCTAGATTCTACAAATCAGCTAACCCATGGCCCTTCTAGTCTTTTTGGCGAGTGGTGTCCCCAGTAGTACATCAGCCTTTTTTTTTTTTTTTTTAGACAAGATCTTGCTATGTAGTTCAGGGTAGCCTTGAACTTAGGGTAATCCTCCTGCCTCAGCTTCCAAAGTGTTGAGATTACAGGCATGTGCCACCATACCTGACTAGGTTACTTCTTGAATGTCCAGAATAAAGCACTTATTTTTTTTTTGCCATGTCACATGAATGTCATCACCTCTGCTCTATCCCTTCTGCTGTTCTATACAACCAGCACAGGGTGGTGGCTCATGGTTCTCTGAATCAGTCCCATCAGAAATAGCTAAATTGGGGCCAGGGATTTAGCTCAGCAGCATAAGCGCCTGCCTGGAAAGCACAAGGTTGTGAGTTTGATCCCTGGTACAAGAAAGAAAAGAAAAAGGAAGGAGAAAGAAAGAAAAGAAAAGAAAAGGAAAAGAAAAGAAAAGAAAAGAAAGAGCTAAATTTAATTTTAGGCTGGGGATTTAGCTCAGCAGCATAAGCACCTGCCTTGCAAGCGCGAGGTTGTGAGTTCAATCCCTGGTACCAATTAAAAAAAAAAAAAAGACTTAAGAATTTAAATTTAATTTTAACTGTAACTTATCATCTCTGTTTGGTCTAAGTTAAAAACACAAACATTCATGGAAACCTAAAAAAGATCAGCCTGGTGTAGTACACAACGAAGCACAATGAGAAGAATGAAATCATTCCATGCCTCGTGCTATGACTTCTTCACTACATCTAAGTCTACAGAGGTGTGGCCATCCGTTGTCTCTGTTCGGTTCCTCCACACACCCACAAGGTTGTTGTCAGTCCTTGTTGCTGCAAACAGCATGGGGCAAACACTATTCATTTCTGTCCTGGAATCAGGATAGGCGAGGCTGTGTCTGGTAACATATCCCAGGAAATCCACCATGGATGGAAAGGCATGGAGAGAGCACGATGGCCCATGGGAGCCCCCGTGTAGGATGTTCTCCCTGGGCTGCACTCCTGGACAACAGCCCTTTGACCAAATGCCCAGGACTTGATGCTCACCTGCCACATTCCACTAACCTGCTCACCTCCTTTCCTACAGCCTAGCAATCTCCTTTGTGTTCTTCCTTCCTACTCCTGCATAGCTGTTTTGGGACCTGGGTCATCCACCAGGGACCACATGCCTTCTGGGTCATTCCTCTATCCCAGCACTTCTTGGCTTTACTTGACCTTGTATAAGGGAAAGTCCTTGTCCCGGAGTCTCCAGAGTCCTCACAGTACCTGAGTTCTCAGCCTGGATGAACGAGAACTGGACATACGGAGGTATACACAGGTGTGCAGAGAGCTGGTATCTGCCTATTCTGCCTCTTCCAGTTTGAAGCTGGAAAGGGAAGGATATCCTGGAAAGGGGAGGCTGGGTCAGGGAGGTCTAGACATTTCCTTGGAGCCCCCAGGTCTCAGCTTCTTGGAGGCAGCACCCTGCCCAAGCCAGTGTCTGGTAATGTACTCTGATGAACACCTTGCTGTGACTGCTTCTGTTAGGACTGTCCTGGCGTCTTCTCAGCTGGCCTGGACTTGAGGGAGATGTGTGGGAGGAACCTAGCCCACTATGCCGAATACTGGAGGGCTGTGCAGGAGATGTGGCTGAAGCTCTACCTGTCCAACATGGTCCTGGTTGCTGCCATCAATGTGAGTGTCCCCACCCCATGGGGTCTCCCTGACTCTTTTGAGACCAGCATAGTAGTAGGGGCAGACACCAGCCTGAGCCAGTCAGATATCATACACAAAAGAGCTAGTAGGTAGGGACCAGGGCCTGGCCCACTAAGAGGCTATGCCTGGAGCAAGTGCTGGACTAGGTCTGCCTTTTGGGACCCTCACCCTGGCCAGACCTAGGAAACATGGGAAGCTGAAGAGGAGGACAGGCAGGACTCTGGAACTGTGTTCTGAGCAGGTGGCTGTGACTAACCAAGAAAGGCAGCATGTCATCAGGAGGAAAAAGATAACATAAAAGTTAGGGGCCTCATTTCAAGTACCATGGTAAGACAGGATAGGGGTGCTGAAGAGGACACACTGATGACCTACTGTTTCTGTTTGGGGCAGTGTGGGGGCTAACATGATGACATAAAATGAGTTTGGGTTCCCAGGACACCCTAGTGGGGTTGGCTGCTGGAGATGGTAATGGGACCCTGTAGGCCCTGACATGAAATGTCAGCTCTAGCTAAATGCTTGTTTGGAGCAGTAGCATCAGATGAAAACTATAAAAGGAAAAGCAACTTGCCATCCTTAGTAGCAGGTTTTTCTGGCCCCCAAAAGCTAATGATCCTGTCTTTAGGGGTCCTTGAGTTGATGGGCAAGCCTCAGCCCTTCTTGAGAGTCCTCAGAGGTGTCAGAGTTCCTTCTTGGTCCTTTTCCTCATTGTGCACATCCAGCCTGAATGGTTGGTGCATCCCACATGCAGTGGGGCTGGAAGGCACTCCAAGAGCTTGTGCCCAGCTACTTACCCTTCCTGAGCTGTACTCTGAACCCTGCTATCTGGGGTACATTTGGGGCCAGTGGCACCTCCAGACCATCTCTCTCTTCTTGGCAGGGAGCTTCCCCTGCAGGAGGCTGCCTGATGGCCCTCTCCTGTGACTACCGGGTCCTAGCTGACAACCCTCGGTACCGAATAGGACTAAATGAAACTCTGCTGGGCATCCTCGCCCCCTTCTGGTAAGGCCAGGGGCTGCACCCACACTGCACGTAACCCTGAGCTAAACAACCTGCTGGGAGTCCCAGAGGCGAGAGGTGAGCAGGGATCTGCATTTTAGGTTTAAAGACATCCTTGTGCACACCATTGGGCACCGAGCCGCAGAGCGTGCCCTACAGCTGGGGCTGCTCTTCCAACCAACAGAGGCCCTTCAGTTGGGCATGGTGGACCAGGTGGTTCCTGAGGACCAGGTACAGAGCACAGCACTCTCAGTGATGACCGAGTGGCTGACCATTCCAGGTGAGGAGCTTAAGGGGAATAGGCAGTTTCAGGTATTCATGGGAAAAGGAATCCTCCTCCCCAGCCTGACGATGCATCCTAGTGATACCAGAAGTTCTCCCATGTAAAGATTCTGTGGAAAGGGCTGGGGATATAGCTCAGTGGCACAGTGCCTACCTGGCAAACATGAGATCCTGAATTCAATTAATTTCCAGTACCCCCCGCACTCCAAAAAATCAAGGCTATGGGGAGGCACACTTGACTCTTCCAGTTTATACTGGCTCCATGCCTCAGCTTGTGGCCACATTACTCATCTTTGCCTCCTTATGCGTCCTCCTGTGTCTGTGTCTCAGATGTCTTCTCAATTCAAAGGACACCTGCCACTGGATGAAGGCCTTCCTTGTATCCAAAATGAACTTACCTTAATTACATCTGCAGGGACTTTTTTCAGATCAAAGTCACATTTACATGTTCTAGGAGAGTGGTTAGGAATTGAACATATCTTTCTGGGAGTCCTCTATAAGACAGCTGGAAACTTGCTAGTCTTTGTATAGAACAGGGATGATCATATCAACAATGATAGAGACTAGAGCAACAGATTTTGTCTGAAAAACCAGGGACATTGTCAGTTTTTTAGGTCACAAGGTCTCTGTTGAACTGGGTCCTTGCAGGAGACACCACAAGGAACAAATATTGATGTGTTGACCATGTACCAGTGAGACTGTAGGGACACAGAAGCTCCATTGTTACCTTTCTCTTTTTATAGATAAGTACTTGCTACATAATTCAGGCTCTCTTTTTTAGTTT